>JAPYZM010002067.1:0-15248 GCA_030522845.1 Psyttalia concolor
TACTGACATCACAATCATTTGGTGTGAGTCATTATTTAACAAATAATTAATAAAATTAATATCAAAACACTTGCTGTGAAACATTTATTCAAGTCATTACCAATAAATTCATGATACATGCTCTTCATTTACTCCAACTCCTCGTTAATAACGAAAAAAAAACAATAATTCATGGCAATCTTTCATCCCTTAATCACTCAATGATGTGCGCAGAGCATTACACAAATAGCAATTGTCCATTACTTCCGTAATTCATAAAATCTTATGTATTACATATTAACGAATTACTTTAGGCAATTTTTTTTTTCACAAATTTGCAGGCACAATTATTTATACACAATATTATAACGACTGTTGAGTGGAATGAGGAAACAAATACTCAATAAATATCTCACAGATATCAGTCAATAGAAAAAAAAAAACATAATTTCAAAATTTAGCTTTCCATTTTTGATAATTTTCGTCAATTGTCAAAAGTTAGAAATTGTCATTTAGTCACTTCATTCCACCCAACGACCTTATCAATCACATACAAATTAAATTTGATTATGTTCTTGACTTAAAAATTTTCCTCTATTGCATACGAAGATTATTAGACGTTCATAACAGATACAAAAAATAGTTTATAGAAATATATATATTTTTTGTTTTCTCCACCTCAAATGACAATTTTCATTTTTCACGTCAAATAAATTCATGAAGTTTTCCTTCAATGCCCACTACATCTCGTGAATGTCAAAATTTAATAATTGTAGTAAGCTCTCATGAATAACATCGATGCACGAATTGAATTCCTCCTCTCTTTGGATAAAACGTAAAAAAAATATATATATGTACGCAATTATTCCAATGATTCTCAATCAATTTAATTGATGAATATATATTTCTTCTCCTCGTTAAACGTATTTGTATTGACATATAATATAATCTCTGTGTTGCACTTATCGTTTTTCCACTTCTTCGTTACTAGGCGTTGAAAACACATCAACATAAATCACAATGATAATTCTTTATACTCATTATTATTCAATAACAAATTAAAAATAATAATAAACAAATAAGAAAAAAAAACAATTCAGTAGTTAAGTGGAACCACAAGACGACTGGGCGTTGAAAAAAGGAAGTGCCAGTGAGTGAAGTAAAAAACGAAATATCTGGACTAAAAATGCCAATTTTGAATGAGAAAAAAAATTGTAATTCAATTGTCCTCAATCCCCGACAAATGAACTTCGTCTTTCCATTCCACTTAATCACGAAATTCATCGTAAAAACAATGTCAAACACGTTATAATGATTCATTCAGTATTTCAGTGATGAAATCAAGTCAATAATTATACCAATAATTCATAGAATCTTAAGGTACTTGTTAGCATAATTAACCATTCACAATAATTAACTGCCCTCGTCGTGCTCCTCAAAATTAACAGAATTTTAACATTAGAATTTTCCCACAGATCGTCAAATATTGTTCTCAATCTTTAACTTCTTAAAATTCATTCCTGACATTTTCAAAAACTACTCATCAAATACGACCCCAAGAAATTAAATTCGAGGAATATTTTTCGATCCCCAAAGGCACCTGGCACAATGAAATCCTAAAAAAAAAATCATAAGAATTTGTCGCGCTATCCGTAACTCGCGCCCGTCGCAACTTAAATATAAACCACCTCCGCAATTAAAAATGACAAATCGGGCGCCGATCGACGAGTGGCCTCGCCGAATAAAAATTTTGTAATATCTGAACATGTCTCCTATTCACGAAAAAAAAAAAATTAATACAATCAATTACAAACTAACGAATCTCGACTGCATTAGACCGAGGGACTGAGCCCCCTTCCCAGGAGAGCGAAATAATTACACTTTATCTACATGAGAAATGTTCCCTGATCGAAGCAGCTGGGATTGATGTAGCTGAGGAGATCGTGCTCAGACATTGACGTGAGTTCCTGAGGCAGCATTCCCCCAGCATCCTCCGGCTTTTTAACGACACCCTGGACTTGTCCATTGGTGGCTGTCACCTGGACCTGCATCGGTGTCTCCCCATTCTGCATCGCAGGTTGCACGGGGATCGCCTCGGGTGACTTCCTGGCGACCTGTTCGACCATGGCGGGCGCATTGGAAGGCGACTGCGGGAGAATGCCCTCCATTGCACTATTCATAAGTTGTGCACTCTGAGTTGCTACTGAGTTCATGATATTTTTAGTAGCGATTATTGCGTGGGCAGTTGTCGTTGTTATTGGTCGGTTGTTGATGATGTCCTGATGTGCATGAAAACCAAGACCTCAAATTATTCCCAAGTTTTGTGATGAAATTATTCATTTAAAACTGCATAAACTGCGTTTGATAATTGTCCAAGTATGAAATGGTCAATATAATATTTAATATTAATAATATGATAACAATATTTTGAATGAAAAAAGCTCGATACAACAAAAAAAATCTTCCTCACCTGAGTAGCATTAGTAATAACATTGTTAATGGCCTGCTCAGCAGCATTAGTCAGTCTCTGTTGATTGGGCTCCTGTGCAGCTCCACTCGCGAGAGCAGAGCTAGCCTCAGCGACGAACCCAGCAGGTTGATTCAGCATAGAACCAATGTCATTCTGCACAGCCTGCTTCATCACCTGCGCCGCCTGTGCATGTCCAATGGCCTTCTGGACGACCTGGACCTGCTTGACAACCCCCTCAGTGGTCTCCTTCACCGCTCGCTTCACCACCGAGGCGGTCTGCTGCTTCACCACCTCCTCAACATGAGGAACAGCCTGCACGTGCCTGGCAGCATGCACCTGCTTCATAGCTTCACGCACTACTTGAGTGCACTCCACCACCTGTCGCACCACCTGATTCTGGGCCTCGTGGACAGTATTGGCTGCCTGCTGCTGGACCTGAGCCACCACTTCCTCCACCTGTTTCTGGGCCTCAGCAAAAACCTGCTCGACTTGTTGCTGGACAACAACTTCCTGAGGTGTGAGGGTCTGGATCTGGGGCAGAGGTTCACTGGTGACCTGAAGAGGATTGTGGGAGGCTATTGATACAGTGGCATTGGACATCCCAGCTGCTGTCACTATTGGAGTCTCCATTGTCGGATGGAGGGCGTTGATGGTCGTCAGAAGAGTGTCCTCGGGGCTGGGCTCAGGGGCTGGGGTCACTGGGGAAACTGACGAGGTCACCATCGGCGTCGGCATCAACGCCTCCAGTAGCATTGTCTTCACTGGAATTGGGGGGCTTGTGCGAGTGGCCTCCACTTCGGGTATCATGGCCGATGGGGGACTCGGAGTTGTTTGCATCGGGGTCTGATGGGAGTCAACAACGGAGTTGACAAGCTCATCGAGCTTAGCCGTTTGATTGGCAAGCATTGTCGCTGCCTCGGACTGCTGACGAGCGTTGGCTATTATCGTTGCTCGTTGCTGCATCGTCTCGGCGAATGTTGGCTCTGTGCAGAGTTGACTGATGGCTCCCATCTCGGGCTCCGTTGGCTCTGGGTCCTTGCTCTGGACAACAGATGTTTCAATCTGATTCAGATACTTAGCAATGCACTGGCTGGATTGGTTCGGCAGTGCCTGGTCAGCTGGTGTTGATGTGAAGGTGTTCAAGGTGTCATACTCATGTTGTTTCATTCGGAGGTCGACGACACTCGTCCCCTGCGAGGCTGCCTCCGGAGGAAGAATGGGAGAGGCTTCTTTATTGATGTGATGAGGACTGAGGACCTTCACCTGCGAAGACTCATGAATTGGGAAGGAGCCGCCAGCGAGGCTCAGCGGGTGCTGATGATGGATGAGATCCACTCCTAGGAGGCCCACCTCCTGGGCTGGATGCAGGAGACCCGGTTGCGAGGCTTCTCTGGAGTTCTCTGAGACCAGAGCGTGCAGTGGACTCGAGCTGGTGCCATTGGAGGGGGGAGTGTTGTTTCCCTGGAGACTGTTGTCAGAGAGCATGCTACTCTCGGAAGTATCATCCAGGATCTCTGATTTCAAATTGTCAGGGAGAATCAGCTGATGATTGGAGGACGATCTTCTGGATAATAAGGGATTGGAGACGAGGTTTGGGGGTGGCATCATGACGTCGTTGGAGTTGCAACTGTTGGCCTGTGCTGCCCACATCATTATTGGAGTCACTGGAGCTGCGCCTGGTGGTGGAGGGCTTGGGTCACTCTTCAGGACGTCCTGCGGCTGCTGGTGGGGCGATTGCTGCTGATTGTTGATCTGGGGGGAGAGGAAGGTCGAGGGAATTCCCGAGACTGGGGATAGTGCGGTGTTTGGAGCTATTGGGGCAATTGGCACTGAGGGAGACGACGAGTCGCTCGAGTTGACCAGGCTCGTCGAGGACGCCTCCAGCTTACCTATCGAGGGCTCTGGCGGGGAGGAGATCGAGGTGTAGAAGAAGGTGTGGGGCTCGCTGGTTTTTCCAGAGGAGACTGCGTACAATTTTACGCAGACTTTCTCAGAGGGAGTGAGGTCCTGCCTTCTGTAGGGGGGAACCACGCAGACCAAGTGGGTCTGCTGGAGGAATTCCTTGTCTGGGGTCACTGAACACTCCCAGTGGGGCTCCAGCGATGAGGTGAGGTCCTCGTTGTCCAGTTGGAAGACCATTCGAGTGTCTTTCAGGAAGTTTTTCCCCAGGATGAACAGCTCCAGACCTCCTGTACAGGGACAGGCCGTCAGAGATTTCTTGGAGATCTCGGGAATTCCTGGGGGTTGAGCTGCAATGGAAACCATCATTGAGATTTTTCTTTTTGATTCTTTCGGTTTAATTATGGAATGAAATTACTCACTGCAAACAATCGGCTGTGAACACACTTGGAGAGTTTCACTGCTGCCATCGGCGTGTGTTATTGTCGTACGAAAAACCATTCGACACTTGGTGGACTTTTTCTTGCTCCTACCCTGGAGCATCCCAGCCTCCTGCGGAAATCTGTGCTCAACGTCGACATTGCGCTCCTTCAAAATGCCCACGCAGTCACAGGTGACCAGCATGTCCTTGGCAGGATCCATGTCCACTTCGATGACAATAGTTCCATCGATCTTGCGCTCTACGCAGGGAGTGGAGTTCTTCCCGCTCACCCTGCATGCCTGGTAGAACATGTGAGGCGCCACACGGCCCAGGTCAGTACCAATGAATACCTGAAGAGTTGCTGGCTTGTCGTAACCCACTAGACGAACTATGGGGAATCCATTGCCAGTTCTGTCTTTAACAGCACCTCTGGATCCCTCTGTCTGGTACCTCGCTCTGTGCTGCTGCTCGGGCTGGCAAATTATCTGGAGCTGGACCTTTCCGTCTCGGGATACACTACCTAAATACAAGAGAATTTATTTAGCAAGACAAAATTCAAAGTCCCTGAGAATTACTGAGGGATTAATTGATTGTTGAAACGTGCCATTCAAATTGAGAGAATTATTAATTTTTTTTTCGTTATTAATCGAGGAATTTCAGAGCAGTACAATTTTAAAAAAAAAATTTCTTGACGGTTTTTTTATCGAGGATATTTAAATTACATTTTTAAGATTTTTAGGGTGATATAATATTTTTGAGGTGTTTATCATAATTGGATCATTCACTTTCATATTTGATGGGAAATTAATTCGGTTTAAACGATAGAAATTCTTCAGTAAATATCAGATTTTATAAATTGTATTTTACTTGACTTTAAATGAAACAGATGTCATTTAATAAATCGATAAGGGATATTGATCTAAATGGGAATAATTTCTGATTTTTTGTGATAAAATAATTGTCGAGTTTACATTTATCCGTGTAAAAAAAATAGGGACTCAAATTTTTCAAAAATTAAGTGAAATATTCGCACAGTTCATATAAATTTCATAGTAAATTTCATTGTTTCATGAAGAGAATAATTAATTAAGTTATGGATTTGTCTTCCGGGGGAGTGAGAAATCCCAGAAAAATAATTAACATATCCTCGATTATTATTTAATCTCTACATCCGGAATTCTGTTCAAAGAATTTACGATTTCAATTCAATCGCGGACACGTACAGAGTTGAGAGTTAAGGGTGACGGGACCTTGATGGGCCGGTGGCGGCCGCTTCCCGTAGGTTCCCAGTGCTGAACGCGCTCTCAAAACTCCCCCAACACGTCCCATAGCTCCATTACTCGTTCTCGTAGCAGTTATGGTTGCACCAATGCCATTGGCACTGTTGTTCCTGGTGATTTTTCCATGATTTTCACCAGTCCTCTCGGGAAATGAAAAATTTGCATCCTCAGACTCGAGTTTAATATCCATTTTACGTCGCTTAGTGTCCTCCTCGCCGCCCGAACCGTTGTTCCAAGCCTGCACCAACAATTGATGGTATTGAGTCCGGGGGATTTCGCCGTTGAAATCAATTTAATGAATCAAGCCGAGAGCAGGAGAGACAAGTGTTATATTGTTCTTTATTTGACGCTGGGGATGGGTTCAACTGCCTTTTCAGTGGCGATGGCATTAGTCTTTGTGACAATCCTTCGTCGAGGGCAGTTTAGTTTTTTTTACAGGAAGAGGAGAATGGGCCACAAGAGGATTTGAAAGAGATTCGATACATCTGTACAACTCACTCTACCGAGACAAGTATTTCTTCAATTTTTTTTAAAGAAAAATAGCGAAAGAGAGCACGACAAATCTTACGAGTTTGTCTATTGACTTATCTATTTTTCAAAATCACGAAATAATTGAATTTCTTTGTTAAGATTGGAATGATCTGAGCGTCATTTTTCGTGCCAGAAAAATTGTCTACGAAAAACGTCAATCGAGCACTAAAAGCATAAATGCAAAGTAAAAATCAAGGCCGAATTCAACAGAAAAAGTGTGCGACAGTTGGGAAAAGATCAAGGATAGAAAACAATTTTATCAAAATTTACGAAAGGTAAATGTTATGAATAAAATTGATGCAACAGCAGAATTTACCGAGGAATTTGTGATGTGCTGCTGCCTATCCTCGAATCCAAGACCAGAGTCATTAGAATTATCGCAAACTTCCTGTGATGAATTTGGTCCGTGATCGTCTGAGTTCCTAACCGTAACACCAGCTATTGATGCCAGTGGTATACGAGCTGGTGACGTCTGTTGACGTTGATTAGCCGGCGAAATTGTCGACTGCTGTTGGATTACCGGCGGCTGCGGTGGCTGCGGCGGTCTAGGCTGGGGAAATCTTCTGGGGGTCGTCTGACGTGAATTTGCGGCTGCTAAAGACGCTCTTTGCGCTGAATTTGCGGCACTTCCACCACCTGTATTACCTGCAATGTCAAGAGGACGGGAGAAATTAATTTAAAGTGTCCGAATTGAACCGCAATGTCAATAATTTTCTGGCGATTTTTTTGTAAAGAAATTTCATCAGCTGCAAAATGAAGTTCCCAAAGATTTCGATGTGACTTTAATTGTTCTTAATTTTATCCAAACTCAAATGAAAAAATGACCTTTTGGAGAAGGCCTTCGCAGCTCATCAAATTCTCTACAAAAATAAATCCCGAGATTTATTATATTTAAATAAATTCCACTGAATATTTCGCGACAATCTCAATCTCGGTATTTTGAATATCAATCAGGATCCACTTTTCATCATTGACGCAAGAGGGTTCAAGGCTGTTCTCCTCATGCGGTCACTAGCTCCCAATGTCTCTGTACGACGAAAAGAATCAACATTTAATTCCCATATTTTTGAGTTCTTCCCGAGCTACGTCAGGAGTGGAATAACATTAGAATCACGAAAACCTCCCGAGGTAATAAAAAAAAATCGCGCTGCTGTAAAAAAAGGTGCGAGGCTCAGTTTTTTCATTCGGTTGCAATTGGAAATGTAAAAATAAATGGCCGGGACAATGCACGTGAAATAATAATGCTCGGCTGATTTTTTCTTTTTATTTTTCTTCACGTCTCGAAACTCCTCGACTTCTCATTTACATTCGCACTGAGTTTACCAACTCGTTTGACTTTACCATTTTTTTCTTTTCATTTCATTCGTCTCGATGTCTCGAGACATCGGACAGCCTATCCTCATCCTTTCATGCCAGATTTGACGACGAATAGGCCAATTTTCGGTCCACATTTGTGTGATAAATGAAAAAAATTACGTCGACCAATTTCTCGATAAAATAAAAATTGTTAAAAAAATCAATTGAACAGATTCAGTTGGCCATTGTTCCCCAAGGTCTCTAGATATTTTTAAAAACCGTTTTGCGCTATTAATTTCATAAGAATCCACTCAACAATTAAACCCCAAGCGCCGAAAAATCCAAATCACTCTAGCCGGGAGCAAAAAAAAATCCCAACTCGCCTGGCGAAATATTCAAACCATGACCAGCCGTATTAAATCCCCTTCACGTGAATAAAAATGCGTGACGCACGTGCAGGCCCGGGCCAACTCATCGTAAACATATTGTGTCAGTCGTGATATTTAAAATTCCAAACTAAAAATCACCGGCGGCCTGCAGAGAAAAAAAAATCATGAATTAATAATTCCGACGAAAAAAAAACCCCCAAAAAATTACATATTCGCATAAAATTCAAATTAAATTGTCTCGAAGAAATGGCATGTCTGCACTGAGCGCCGATATTTCCCTCTCGTTGCACGCAAATTGACTGGACAAGGGGAACAAAAAAAGAAACTAGTGAGAGGCGAGAGAGTGGCAAACACTGGAAAAAAAAAAGGAGTAAAGGAGAGGAGAATTAAGAGGGCAAATGAGCGCGTGGGCATACGATGGTCTATCTATAGAAACACTACTACTACTAGTCAAGGATAATTGTGAAGGGGCGAGAGGGGGAGGGCGGGCTTGGGATGACACCCATATCTCAATCCTCCCCTGTTTGCACATTCGAACGCAATGAGAGTATGAAAACGTCGAGGAAAATCACTGGAAGTGATGTCGATGAACTCTCTCATTCTGCACCAAGTGAATAAATAAGTGAATGGAGAATTTTCTGAAAACTATATATAACATTTTTAGGACGATTGAGCCAATAGCATCAGTAAAAATAAATAGATGACTCTGTAATGGAAATCAGTGAGTGAAATACTAGGGAAATTGGAAATTTCGACACTCGTAATTACCCCAAGCTCTAATTTTGTAATAATACCTAATTAATTCGTTGATAAATAATTTTAAAATCTTCATTTGGGATTTGAGTAAATATTGGGGTTTGACATCCCAAGACTCAATGAATTTTTGTCGCGCAGGACAATGACAAAATAAATCCAGTCGACGTACCAAATTATTTTTGAATCCACAATAAAATATTTTTCGATTATTATTTGGAGAAATATCAGGGAAAAAAATTAAAGGCTCTCGACTGGGAATTAACGAGGGACATTCTGTGGAAGTTATGAATTTTTATATGCGTAATTATCTGACGTAATAATTTTCTACTATTTAATTAGTTAATTAATGGGAAATATTCGAAAATGTCAATTTTGCATTAGAAAAAAAATCTGAGTTTTAATTTGAAACCGTAAGTATTAAATTATTTGGTTTCCCTCGGGATGTTGGTAAAATAATTCCAATCGGAGGATCAAATTTACGCAAGAATAACAATAAAATAAACAAATAAAAATGACAATAAAATATTTCCTTACAATAAAAAATTCTCGCAAGCAATCATTTTTTTTAGTTCACCTGCAACTCTCATTTATGCGAGATATATTTCAAAATTCATCACTCCCATTTAAACCCGCTTTCGAGCCCTCGATTGTCTCTGGCACGTCTTATGTGGCCAGGCACTTCGAGTACCACCTCGATAACAGGATCGATAAACATCGTTACTATTACCAGCGGGCAAATAGCCCCTGTTCGCTAACTGTGACACTCCCGATGTCTCAAGGATAAGTATACAGTGGGTTTAGATCGGCCGGCCCGATGGGGTTCCTCTCCGACACGTGTTCGGAGAGAAGAGACGACTGGCCCTTTCGGGGGAGGGGGAATAAAAGATCCCAAATAAATAAACGATAAATAATTGTTAACTAACCTTAAACGCCTTGCGAACGTTTCAACCAATTTTTTTGTGCGCAAAAAAAATTGCAACTGAATTACTGGAATTGTTATTACTGTTGCAGTAATTTTATTGTCTTCGGGGTTTTTATGCTTCGCGCAATACATTGAGACAGTTTAACGTGAACCTCATCTGTATCTCATTCTCCTCTCACCGTCGACTCTTTAACAACATCGCTGATAGCCTAGTTAAACTGTAGATAAGCGCAAATGGCAGCGGGGAGAGTTCATTACACATTAATTTCTCTGACAAAATAATATAAACCGAGAGATTTTATACTTCTCTGATAATTCTGTAATCGCGGGCTGCATCGATAGACAAACCACTGGGATTTTTGCGTTTCGACAGGAGTTCGAGAAATTTCTGAAGCGGCTAATGATGCCGGGGAGAGCGGGTTATAATTTTTTTCCACCCGCCGCGGGCGCGAGTGGATCGATATGGGACATCAGGTCGAGATATCGAGTCGGCGGGAGCCCATCGGAATATCCTCTAGGTAATATCATTCACACGGAATTTATTTATACCGCCTAGAGTCCGAAGAACAAATCAGCGTGGCTTTCAGTGGTACCTGGAATGTGAAAAATTGTCGGCAGGAAATATCACAATTTTTGGACTATCTTATCAGCTCCGAAAGTTTTACTAATTTTTAAAACTAATCGGTCTTAGTTTTTTCGGTAATGATGTGAGAACATCATTAGCCAAATATAATCGACGATCCGATTAGATCCGACCTTGTGAGGTCGTTTCAAGCCGTTCGAAAAATATAAATTGAGAAAAAAGTTAATAATCAATTATTGGCTAGGCAATCGCCCGTCACCTCAGGATGAAAACGTTTTTTTTTTCATGTCACGCCGTCGTCGTTACCGTCGATAACAATTAACAAAAATCATTAACAACACTTGAAGGTCTTTGGTCGGTGTCAATTTTTATTTGAATTTCATTTTAATCTCGCATTTGAGTGGTTGCTCGCGGCGAGAGAGCTATTCCAATCAATTAAGACGGACGAGAAGCAAATTCCTTCGCTGTCTGTGGTATCCACTGACGATTGTCCCGAGTCCCACTTACGCACGAATCACTTCTTTCTCTCATTTTTTTTTTCGTCGCTTTTGGCAATCGCCAGGGAGGACGTCACGCGTGTGAGTCAGTGGCTGAAAATTACTCCAGTTTCTTCGGTTACGGTTCATTTGAATTTTCTATTCCCTCGGGGACACCTCGAGCCGTCGAACGAGTGGCGATTCTCCTGCGCCGGGTGCCGACGCGAGGTCTGAGTAAAGCGGACCATTTCCACTCGTCGACTGCGCGAATCGGCCCAAGGGAAGTGGAGGAAAAAATTGTCCTCCAGTGGAGTCGTCTCATTTCGCGGACTTTTGAGTTGACAGTGGATTTCGCTGGCTCGAGGTGCCGATTAAAAGTTCACTCCTCAAACTGTCAACAGAGCTATCACGTCAGGCTCTCGCCAGCCGACCTAACAACAATTATCACTCGAGAATTATCAACGATTTCTGGAGTGCACTCTCCTCTTTTTATTGATCCCTCCCCCCTCTTTTTTTTCCATCCGCAAATGTTTATCTGCCTTGTTGTTTGCACCCAGTGATCATGCATCTCGAGTGCTAATATCACGGCTTACATTTTTATCATCGATTCGTGCTACACACGAGCACGTATTCTAATTTATTTAACCGTTCGCGATTAATTGAGGAGCAAAAATGAGGGAAAAATAGTGCCAATTGCTTCGGGCCATTGGCCTTGAATTTATTAATCGACAATTGCGAAGGCCCAGGGACTTTCGGCTGGTCCCTGATGACTTTTATACAGGAGTTCAAAATAAAATCACCTGTCGGCCCTGGGAATCCAGTTTGCAGTCTCAAAAATCATCGAGTCACGGTAAAGCGCACAATTTTCGCAAACAACCCGCGGAAGGCTGGATTTTTTTTTTCTTACGAAACCAACAATCTCGCATTTTATCTCAACGTCAATTGTTTACGAGACAATTAAACGATAACGGGAGAATAATTCGTGGGGAGTATCAAATAATATTTCCTCCCAGCGAGATAATCCAACAATGAAGAAATTTCAATAAAAGAATAATCGAAAAATTGAAATAAATATTTGCGATTATGCTCAAGCCTTTGGCATTCGAACTCGCCGCGATTAATTCACCAAATGTCGAAATTCATTATTACATTTTCTCCCTCATTGACGTCCCATCCAGCGTCACCGATCAGCAACAAATACGTTTACATTTTCAGCACTGCCGGAGGAAGTGGAAGACATTAAACTAATTGCTCAATTGTCCCTAACCCATCCAACAGGAATAAACAGATGAATAAAATTATTCAGCCAACACCCGAACTGAATAAAATTACTCAACTCTGCGTGATCAGAATTACCCGGAGTGAAAAATTCCCCTGAAATTACCATTTCGTTATATAATTATTTATTATTCCCACCGGTAGCGAAAAATTACCCGACCACTTCAGTAAAAAAAAAAATCCACTCCAGTAAAAATTTCTCTACCCCTCGCTAAAAATTCTCCAGACGTGTGTCCATTTTTTACTAAAGACCCAGAATTTTACTAAAAAAAATTCTCGCCGCCTGCATTTACAGTGAATTCAAATCAATAATTTTTTTTACATGGGGAGAGGACCGGATGCCGCCAAGAGAAAGCGCAATCTTTCCTCTCCCTCGAGTGCGCAGTTTAACCGAGTCTTCAATTTTAAATTCACACGGCAGATCAACTCCCCATCGATATCTGTCGCAGGTGAAATTTCGCTCCTTTCCCCTATATACTTATTATTATTATTATTATTATTATTATTATTATTATTTGCAGTCGCACTTTACGTAATAGCCGGTCAATAGCAAGAGTTTCTGTTTTCATTTGAGGCGAGTAAAAAAAATATATAACCGAGGGATTCCAGCCGCGGGGACAAAAAGATGAGTTGAGTTATGTGTCAACTAATGAGTCGCTCCCAGGAGTGAAGGATGCTAAGAAAATGTTTGTAAAAAAACAACCGTAAATGCACCTGTGTTACACAAATGCAATTAGATCCGTAATTCCTCCTTATTTTTCTGTTATTTTTTGTCTCGCTCTTATCAGTGTCTTCTTTGAGAAATAAAAAAAATATACGAGTGTGACTATAGAGTGCTAATTAAGAACTGATCTCCAGAAATTGCGGGATTTTTTTTTTTGTTCGTTGTTTATAATAAATAATTATAAATGGTTCGGTAGGAGAATTTTTTTTTCCCAATTTTTGGGGCGCAACTGGTGTTTTATTGTTTATTTTATTGTTATTATTTTTTATTTTGAATTAGAAATTTGAGAAATTAGTTCTGGTGATGAGGAGGTGATTAGTTTATTGTTTATTGATGAATAATTAGACTGGCCCCGAACGAGACTCGTTTGGGGAGTTTTTTGGAGTTAGTGGGAGACTTGAGAGGATCGGACGAGTGTTTTTCACCCTCGAAACTCCTTCCTTTCACATCTGTCGGCCTTTTAGGGTACAACAAACTTTCGAGCGATTGCAATTGGAAATTTCCGCGGGCTTTCCAATGACACAGGTCCGTATGGAGTGCTATAACCTTCCAACCTGTTCCTCAACCCAGACAACCCAGTTCAGTAGTGGAATGGTCAGACAGGAGATGAGTTGGAGGTCGGAGCGGATTTTTTGTGGCTCTCACGGCTCTCGGCAAAAATTTCTCCACTAATTTTGATAAATAAATACATCAATATTTCACGAGAAAAACTAGACTAAAACAATACTCGGATAAAAATTTGTTTCCCGCCAATGAAAAATATGTCTTTTTATTTCTCGAGGGCAGATAAAAAATGCCATTCAATTTTTCTTGCTTCTCTTTCATGCAATTCTCCAAAAATTTTACGAAGAATTAACAACGAAAAATTGGCCAATCTGCCCTGGAAATTTCAGAATAATTTTAATGAATTAAACTCTGAAATGCGCTCGCTACCCCCAACATATTGAATGGAATAATCATCGGCAATTTACCATGACGATAGTAATCCGTCAATGGATTAATCGGGCATCTCATCAAGAGCATCCCTTTGTCGACATCGGTCCCGATGTGTCCCAAGTGTCCGAGCCTCCTTGCCTCTCTCTTCTTGTCAAAATCAGGTGCCATTAAACTCCGCTGCCACCCACTGAACCGGCCAGCAAACGACAGATGAAGAAGTTCTCAAAATTCACCAACAACTCACCAGGGGATGAAAAAAAAAAATACAAATCCCCGGAAAAATGTCTAGAGACGCAATGAGCTAGCGATCAGTAAAAAAATAGCCGTAAAATCGAAAATTCTAGACGCGAAATCGGGTCCGGCGACGTTTCAATGTATTCCTCTGCACACAAATGACGAAACGGCGATTAATCCCTCCACACATTCCCGCCATTACACTTTTGAAATCATCTCACTATCGAGTGCACAACAAAACCTCTCATGCAGACTAACCATTCAATAGTCCATAACAACAATAATTTATTGAACTCGAGTGTCAACTGAAAACTGGTATCCACTAGATGCAAATTTTTCCACCGAAAGTATTGGCTGGGAATTGGTTTTTTAATTTTTTTTTTTCCTTCCTCCGAGTGAGGAAAAAAAACAACTGGAGACGCGCGGTAGAGGCGACGAGGACGTTTGAGTGTTACGACGCAAACTGTTGGACGACGTCGATCCGCATCGTTTGCTGGCACAGTGAATAGCGAGTAAATAAGCCCCCACCGCTCGACAAATTTTACCATCCACTGTTGCTCGCATCAAATACCATCGGCGGTCTCTCTCTGGCTCGCTGGCGCTCGCATGCAATCACCCTGGCTCCACCTCTTCGGTGGAGTCTCTCCTCATTGCGATACGTATCAGCCCTTTCCACTTCGTCGATGCCCTGATCTACTGGCGAAGAGCGAAAATAGTATATTTCGTAACAAGTGAAAAAAAAACGGTTTTTGGCGGGTGGATATAATTCCACGAGTCAAAAACCACTTTTTCCACGTGTTACGAACAATATTTTTCATCTCAATGTGTCGAAAAAGTACTTTCTAGTCACTCGACGCAAAGCGGAGAGTAACTGAAAAGTTACTTTTCCGACACAGCGTGATGAAATAGTATATTTCGTAATAAGTGAAAAAAAATGGTTTTTGGCGGGTGGGAGGTTTATATCACGAGCAGAAAGCGAGGAATATAATCCCACGAGTCCAAAACCACTTTTTTTTTATTAGAGTGACTGAAAAGTTACTTTTTCTGCCTACATGGACTGAAAGTGAGCATTCC
>JAPYZM010002068.1:0-17833 GCA_030522845.1 Psyttalia concolor
GCCATGGACCATTCTTCCAGCCAAGCATTGCGCCAAGACTGGTGATTGGCATGCCATAGTTGGGCCAGTGCTCGGCCCAAGCTTCAAACCCTACTTGGGTTATCAGTGCCGCGTAAGGATGAGACGATACCCCACTCAGCACGTCGAATCAAAAATTTAATAACTGTTCCATGGCAGTGGTCGCTCTCCACGGTTGGATCATTGGTGAGAAATGGGTAGTCGACCTTGACACCGATGGCGGAGTGTGACTGGCGCTGCCTAGGGTTTATGGACCTTGCCCATGCCTAGGTGGGGGACGTGGTTTTGGGAATAGTTCCTGTCGTTGCAGGCAAAGTTGAGATTGGAGCCGCGGCTTCTGCTGGTGGTGGTGATCAAGGGCTTTGGGCCGCATCTCTCATCAGCAGTGCAAGTGATAAGGTGGTGGTGGTGGTGGTGGTGAAAATAGTAGATTGGAGCATTGGGGCTTTACCTCCAGTTGTTTCGGTCGGTTTAATACGCTGTTGGCTGAGGCGTTGACATGACTCCTCATGGCCCTTGTCTTCCCTTCGACGCAAGAAAGTGTCCACTCCCCATGTTCCACATGACGTGCAGTATAGGTGGGTGGTGATGATATAGCTCCACGCGTTTGTAAGGAGCTCACCGCTCGATACTGCCTCAGCGAGGAGACACTCGCCCGTTAATGCTCCAGCAAGGTGATAAGCATCGATGGATGCATCAAGGAGAAGAAGTTCGCTATGGATTCATCACGTCGAAGATACTGGCCTCGCGGACGAAGAACGCAACGTCCTCTACAATTACTTCCTTCTGTTATGTGACCCTTGACGCTTTAAACTTTGTGCTATCCCAGCTAGGAAATGCCAATATTCATGAAACGGCCCAGAACTGGCACGAGACTGGGCTCGCCAGGCTTGCTTGATTTACCAAGCTTGGTCCGAGGGATCGCCGAAGCTAAAAAAGCATGGCTTACTAAGCTTGGCCTGAGTGACGGTCGAGTTTTCAAAAAGTATAGCCAACCAGGCTTGGGTCACCAAGGTCGGCCCAAAGGGCGGCCAGGTTGGCAAAGAGCATGGCTGGCCGCGCTTGGATCGTCACCAGGTTTGGTCCGAATCATGGCCAAGCTTCCGAAGAACATGGCTGACCAGGCTTGAACTATCAATCTTGGTGCGAGGTTGGCCAAGCTGATAAAGAGCATGGGTAGGCAGACCTCGGCTGACAGGACTTCACGAGTCCTGGGCCAGAGGAAATTTCCAATTGCGCTTTAGGGGTAGAAGGTTAAAATAATAGGGATGGAGTCGGAGTTCTTTGGATTGGCTTGTGAAGTTCAATCCAATTAATAAAGAGTAACATTCTCAACTTAAAAAAATGAGGGAGAAACGTAAGAAATTAATGAAAACATGAGGGAGAAACGTACGAAAATAATGTTAATGATCACATCTGAAATATAATCAGAGGGTTTAAGGGCGAAATCATCAATTTTTGGAATATAATAGAAAATGATGAAATTGATTGATCCACTTCAGTTTCTCACAAGTTCCTCGCTTTTTGAGTTCACCCCTCCCCCCCCCCCGCCACGTTTCACGAACTCACCCCTACAATGTACGGATGAAGTTCTGGCCATACGATTTCAAATGCGTAAATGAATGAAACGTGATATTTGAAAAATTATGGAATGAAATGCATATAGGCAGTTCTGGTCATCATTTATACGAATTCCGCGATAGTCTAGTGGTTAGGGCGTAGGATTAGTATGTGTAATGTTAGTTCCATCCCCGGTTCCGGCGAATATTTTAAGTTGGTAAAATCGGTTTTTTAGGCGTGACGGCGTGAGGGGTTAGTGATTAGACAATAATCTTATCAAACAAATTAATGGCGAAAACATTAATTTTGTTTTGTTTTTTATTATTTAGAAATAAAAATACGTAGCTTGGCTGCCACAGTTTGGCCAAGCAGCCGTTACTGTCCATAATTTATTTATTCATTTTTATTCAATTATTCGGTCATGTATATGTCCCTGAGTAACGTCAATCAGTATCTTTTTTGATGTCGCTCGAGTAATTAATCCATCATAATTAAAACAGAGACTTTTTTTGATCTGAGATACTGGGTCAAATGGCAAACCCAGGTGTGACCAAAATTCGGGGAACGAGGCTTGGCCATAATTGCGCGGCAGGCCTGGCCCCATGGTATCATCCCAGGCTTCCACCAGGTCTGGCGCGGTCTTGGCGTAGCAACGGGCCCCGAACCACAGCAGACGGCTGCCGAGCTTGGACCAACCCAGGTAGGAATGACGAAGGCTGACAATGGAAACAAGCCTGGTTGAGTCGTGATTCGCCAAGGCTGAGTATCTCAGGCCTGATACAGGCTTGATTCGGTGGTTTACGGCAGCCTTAAACGAGGGTAACAGGCGGGCTTTTCTCAGAGTCATTTCAAGCTTTGTTGAGGTTCTAAATTTTAAGGCTAAATAGTTCAGGCGCTTCCCGTCACCGGCAGTCAAAATTTGTAAAAATTTGTAGCACTCTGATCTCAAGATTCACTGCCGAGCGGTAGTCTCGTAACAGAGACGACTGTACCTGGCCAAGGTTTTCCCCTCAGGNNNNGTTTTTCCTTGGTCCTTGGCGAATGCGGTACAGCGGGGTCAGGGGGTGGGAAGGGTAAATACGTAAAAGCCCGAAAGGGTATACGTGAGGACAGGAAATGAACGGTTGTACAACTGATTTTGCGAAAGTTGATGTCGAATATATTTGGCTAAATAGTTCAGGCTCAATGAAGGCTGGTTCAATCTTCGATAACTCAAATGACACTTCATTTTGTTATATTCTGATGAATATTAAGTAAGACGAAAATTTAATTGTATATTGGTATTTATTTCGAAATGTTCTGACCATGGAAGACTCTTTTCTGACCACCTGAAAATATCCTAATTACCCATTCGATCGATACCTGTATCGCTCTACAGTTATCGATTGATCTAGACCACTCACACACGCAGCTGCACGTGAAGTCAGTATAAATGGCTCCGGAGTTAGTGAGAGATAACCTCTCGTTTAATAGCCAATAACAAGAGTTTCAATTCTTTACGTTTTCTATTTATGATAAACACGATGCCTAAACGTAAAACGTCTTTTTATCCCATTTTTTTCCAGTTTGAGCTCCCAAGCCCAAAAACACCCTCCTTACACTCTCTACCAAGCTAGAAAATTATGCATATCAAGGCTCGTAGCAGTCCTCAAAATTTCGTTTTTCGAGGCTCAGTTGAGCCCTTTCAGCTAGCTAATTAAACGAGGCTCGTTTGACGAGCCTGAAACGATGTTATCATTTCAGGGCTAAAAGAGGGCTGATTCAAGCCTAGATCCCAGCCCTCATTCAGGACTTTCGAGGCTCGGTTCAGGTTGTGATGAGCCCTTTTTCAATTGTCGATTCCTACCTGGGAAGCTCGGCTACTTGGCTTTTCCTACCTGCGATGTGTTTTACCAGTCCCTCATGCTTGCGCTTCATTGAAACTATATGTTTGTACCTAGATTAATTGCGCAGTATTGTACTCTGATATTAATATATGTAAGTTTTAGAACTGCTAGTGGCCACTGTCGCGGCATGTACCTCTGAGACTGCTTTAGTTAGGAATGTATGACCTAGGAAAAGAGGTCCTTGAGATAGTAAGGGATATTTTGCGTTATCATAGGAGAATTTTTGAGAATTTCGCTTTAGAATTTACGAGTAGAGGGGTTCGGCGTTTTTTTTTTTAAATAAATTATCGAGTTTTAAAAATTTTCAAGTATGAGAGACCGAATTAAAATTTCCTTGCTATAAACGTGATCCGCTAGTTTTTTATAGAGACCTATCGTGGAGCAGTAACTGATATGTTCGATGTACGGATTTTTGGAAATCATAAGAATTCGTTTGTGTTACGGTGGAAGGCATAAGGCACTACATCAGGCATAGAAATCCTTGGGAATCCCGCGGCTGTATTCGTTGACGTTTTTCTGAAAAAAAAAAGAAACCCATAATTCGCAAGATTACGATCCCGAGGAGGTAAACGCACTTTGATCATTATTGAGGGTAAACAACGATCTCTCCGGAGATCCCCATTTAGGAATCCAATTTTTTTACATTATCATATTTCTTCTTGACAATATTTTATGAAAATATTGACTGGAATGGAATCTTTATTATAATAATTTTTATAGTAATATTAACCGTGTTACATTTAATGAATACTCTGATAATTTTGAAATCGCTGTTGTATCATAATTTTTTCAATCGACTCCATTAAATTCATTAAAGATAAATTTTATTATGAGCCGTAATTGAATTGTCAAAATTTATTCCTCGCTAAAC
The DNA here is from genome assembly GCA_030522845.1 of Psyttalia concolor. Classification (NCBI taxonomy): domain Eukaryota; kingdom Metazoa; phylum Arthropoda; class Insecta; order Hymenoptera; family Braconidae; genus Psyttalia; species Psyttalia concolor. Next base: position 4,336 of record JAPYZM010002068.1, read on the forward strand.
CCTCCGCGAAGATAACAGTTGTAAAAAAAAACTGGAAAATAAAGAATGAAAAGATTAGGGAAATTTTGGTGGTCACGCGGTCCCTTACGACGCAAAAATGCTTCAGCGGCCGCCCAGAAGGCCGTAAAAACCAGGAGATAGGACACGTAACGAGATATTTTAAAGTATCTTTTACAACTAGTCTCTGTCCCATTGTCTTCCTTTCGTTAGATAATTAACTTTTGAATATTTGACACGGGAAGCCTCCCCAACATTACCAGCAGACCGAAGTATACAATATCCTAATCCGAAATGCACATTCTCTGGGTAAATAAGAGAATCGTCTCAATCCTTAACATCAACCACTTCCCCAAAATGGAAATCCAAATTTACGATTATTAGTAGCGGTTGTAGTCACGTGTGTCAAACAAAATCCTGCCTTGATTCCATAATAAACGTAAAAACCGACGTAACCGCATGAGTCGGACGATCTCCGGGGATAATATCCGTCTACAATCAATCCCGAATTTTCACACTCCCCCCCCCCCCCTAACGCTCCCGGATATCATCTAAAATGTTGAGAACAGCCCCGAAAATCACCGGAAATGAGTGAAACCTTGAGAGATTTTATCGTAGTGGAGGGGATTGTTAGGTGGAGAGAAAAATTGAGGAAGAAAATTTTGTTTTTCCGGAATTTGTTCATCCGAAATTAATAAACCATTCACTTTATCTAATAAAAACAAAAAACCTCAGAGATATTCGGATTCTTGAATTCTCTACTTCTGACTAATAAACAAGTTAAATGACTAATAAAAAAGTTAATTAATGACACGATTCAACAGAAAAAAATGTTAATGTGAACGAATGCCTCGCTTTATCAATTCCCACCGGAAATAATTTCGAGTGGATAAAAAAATTGAAATTAATAAATCCGAATATTTTTTTGGAGTTCTCTCCCCAGTATTCTCGGAGCCTATCTAACACAGGTAGATAATATTAGACCACAGTTGACAGTAGCCACATAGCGTTACGCCAGTACTAACATCAGCATGAGGGGCCGGGGAGTTGAAAGGGGAAAATAGAAAATACAACACGAGTGCAATAGCATATAATACGTGTGTATGTGTGTACAGGGACTCTGAAGTGAAGGGCAGAGGGAGGGAATCGTGAGACCATCTCTGTTCCGAAACACCGAGGACTATTCACCGAACCCTCATGTATGCGAGGGGGGGGGGCACACGTGACTGCTTTATAGACGACTCGAGGGGGGAGACAAGGGTGCGGTTCAGCTATTGACCGTGAAGCCCCGCGTCGGTACCACTGGGGGTGGCATCAAAACTTGTCCCGATGTGTGGATACTGTAATTGTTATGCAACATATCTGCATTAATGTGTCTATTGTTTACAAATAGAAGAGCGGGGTGGAACAATGAGACTGGAGTATATACGATTCGACTGAAGATGCGACTATGAATATCATTTGTTTGGTTTATTGAGCGCCTCCGGAAATGGAGTTTTTATGAAAATTTTTAGGGGGGGGGGGGAGGGGGAGTGCAATTTTCGGAGACTACGAAAAGGACACGGGTGCATTGGGCACGTATTCAATGCAGGTGTTTCGAGAGAAGTAAAATTGCTTATGAGAACTAGATTTGAGAGTGAAAAAAATCTCTTTATATGGCTTAACTGAAGGCCCAATAAAAATTTTGAAAATTTAAATTTTTAATCAATATCTAAAAAACAATATTGTTAAATTTTGATTCATATTAAAAAATAATTATAGAACCATCTTTTGTTAAGTTGGGAAATTCTTTGGTTGAGAAAATCATTATTATAGAAACAAGATAATATGTTCTGTTCATAAAAGAGATAGTGGCAAATTCCATTCTCAAAAAATCCAATGTAACGTTTCTTGAAGTCGGTTTATTCAGATATGTATATATAGGTATATATGTACATATATATGCGTTTTTGGGATTTTTGGAGCGTATATGATGCTTATCCTCATTCTCAGTCTGAGTGTGAGTCGAAGGCTAATTCTGACTCTAAGTATGAATTTGAATCTTAGTCTGAGTTTAAGTCTGAATCTGAATCTGAGTCGTATTCTGATTTTAATTCCAAGTCTGAATTTGACTTTGACTGTGACTCCGACTCTGATTTTATAGATTCGCATAGATGTAATTCAAAAATCAAATATAAATCCATATGACAGCGCCGCAAACGTGATTATAGGTACGCGTAGCGCGCGATCGTCGCTAGTAATTCAAATTAATTAATTGCATTTGGCAGAGAGAGAAGGAAATTCTGGAATAGATTTAGGATTAACCAATGGATCATCATCAACCATTTTTACATCAATTAATTCCAATATGAATTTGACATTTTTGGGGATTAATCACAATCTCCTTGAGTATTCCACATCCTACGATAACATTGAGGGTCGAACAAAATATTCATGGGTTTTTTTCGGAATCGCTCCACTCCGAAGTGACCATCCAAATTGAATAATATGAATTAATCCTCAGTGATCAATTCAGCGAGGGATGAAGTAAAAAAAGAGATGATGATGATGTGGAGAGAGGGGGAAAAATTAATCAGCATTAGTAAATACAATCGATCACACACGCGATGGGGTTTGTTGTATCGCGAAAGGGATAAATGCGCGAGAGTTACATATGGGATTCCGTGACAGGGTAAAGGATTGTGTTGGACAGTGTATGGAGGATTGGGATGAGTTTGCAGTGGAACCATTGGGGGTTGAATTATGGGGGCATCGTGGGTGCGCCAGTGTCCCGTGATACGGCGTTTTTCGGGTGAAGAATAATAGAACGAGGCAAGGAAAAAGGAGTGAGATTAAATGACGGGGAGATATGGGGAAATAGAGGGGGACGTCTTATTCTAGATTAATTGATTGGTTTCGATTGACTTGGATGTTTCAATATTCATTAATCGGAGTTTTATCAGGTCTCGCAGCTCGTTGGGGTAATAAGAGCAGTTGAAGATAAGGGGGAAGAGATTCGAGAATATGAATAGTTTAAGGAAGTGGATGGAAATGTCTTCCAAGTCAAATTATTTTTTATTTAGTTTTTCAAATTAACTCTGACAACCTATTAATAAATTTAAGCAGTTTATGTTTTTCAATTTTCTGAAAAAAAATTCATCAACCGTCTTTAGAAAATCTCCTAACTGAATTACTGTCGAGAATTTATGCCCGATAATTAAACCGAAACACCTGTTTCTATCCCTAAATTGACCATTCAATTCCACCTTTCCCCCGGATAATTATCGAACAACTTTAATCCCTTGGATTTTGAATTAAATGATTCAGAAAATTGATCACAGGGAAGCAATAAATTTCACATATCGTCATTACGACAATTAAAACCAGTGATATATGTTTATGTATTTATACAGGTGGTGTAACTCTAATGGAGTAAAAAAAGGGATGGAAATGTGTAACGCGAAAGCGATCGGATACCGGAAGTGCTGGCCCATTGAATTTTCAGACCCCTTGAAAATAGTACAGAGGAAGTATTTATTAGATTGAAATCTAAACGCCCCCACCGAAAGGTCTCAATGCGTATTTCCTACGCCGTAGGTGGTTTTCAGCCCAAACGAATCCCTTAGCCTTTTCCCCCCTTCTTAATAGCTTAGCCTCGCCTTTCTCGAGAGAGGGTTCCTGGGAAATTAGCGAGAGCAACTTTATTAGCTGGTATCACGAGAGCCGAAAAGTACATAAGGCACTTGTGAAAGATTTTGATTTGAAGGTTCATGAGTTCCCACCGTTAAATTATTTGATTTACGTGATGAATCGTAATTAATAAATGATTTCATTGGGTGGGGATTTTAAGGCTATGAAGTAGATATTCATTGAATGACACTCCACACTCAGAAAAATGGATTATTGGAATTGAACGAAATCCTTCCTTTCATTGTTTTTTATTTTAAGAAAATCTCATTTTTATAAATGATGAAAAAATGGACTACATATAATTAAAGTGTCAGACGAATCGAAACTCCCAATTTTCACGGGAATCCGATTTTAAATTAATCCACTTATAGCTAGAAATATTTTTTCCAGTGTTACTGCATCGAGTTTGAAAAATCAACCCCACAGCTGCCTTCGCGAATTTAATTTATGTGATATTTTTTGCAAATTTCGAAGTAGGTCTGACTTTTTCTTTGATATTTACATTTTTGGCATTTTTTTCAAATTTGGTAGGTGGGATTTATTTTATTGATATTATTAATGGAATATTTTTTTTTGATTTGCCAATTTCATAATTAATTTTCACAGAGAGAAAGACAATTCCAATAATTATTGTGATTCAAATCGGAAAAATTAAGGTGCTCTCCCGTAATCTGCACTTGAAAGTCCGATTTTTCAAAGTTATTGTGGACAGTATAGAAAACCGTTAGGACGATATTCTTCAGAATCTCATTAATATGAAGTTATGGGGGGATAAATCCCGTTTTCAAAGGGAAAATAATTCAGTTTAGTACAGAATAAATTATATGGAATAGAAAAATGTTTATTCAGACTACGCGAACGGATGTTGCCAATTTATTAGCAACAAAACTGTGCTATATTCTATTCAAGCAATTCCCCCCTTGTTTTTAATTTAAACAAAAACGCCTTATTTCGTTCAATGTCAAGAAATTTTTTCATTTGATTTCCATCATCCCAGTTTCACCAATAAATCATCAACCATCGCCAGATGATAAACTCCGTATTCCCATCATTGAAATCTTCAATGATCTCCAATTCAAAATTCAAACAGCAAAATTGAAAGGCTGAAGTGAGTACCAAGCCAAGCGTAAACTTTCTGCATTCAACTCGGAGACATCACTAACGCCTTGGGATCTCGTTACGCTCAATTTCCCCGATTGCAGTTCGTCTTTTGTATCGGTTTACGGGTTTTCAAGGCGAGGGGGCTTTGACGTCATTAGTGTTACTGTCAAACATCGAGTATTGTCACGATATTTATGATATTTTACCTGACTGACTCGGCACCCCATCAAGTAACAACCCAATGGTTGTTGCGTAATAGTGATGCTGCTGTCTGAAGCCCGACCCTTCGATATTTGGCACTGAGCACCCGTGCCGCACCGGGAATTATTTATCGCAGCACTTTATCCTCCAAGTACCATAAGTGAGGGCAAACTGTCGTCCATTCGCAGCTCGTAGAATTGACAAATCGTACCACCTTTGGCCAAACAATGCCTCAGATTATTGGATTTGTGGAGAGATGGGTAGAAAATGTCTGGAAGGTTGTTCATCACTGGATGATACTTTATTGAACCTCAACGTTTCCATTTCCATAAAGTCATTATTCGTGACTAATCAAGAATTAAATATTATTTTCTGGAGGAAGTATTGTATTTCAGTCGTGAGACCAGAGAAAGCTTCCCAGGTAGGAAAAGTTCATCGTGATGATGGGGACAAGGCTGGGACAAGATATGACATCAAGGCTGGATAAACCGACCTTGAATCAAGCTTCTTTCCATTGTTGAATCGTATATTGATTCAAGCGTGGATCGTCAATGTATACTCAAACCTTGGTTTAAGGTTGGGACAGCATGGCTGCTCAAGACAGGAATATCATAGATACCAATTAATTGCTTTAAGAAAATTCTCCTAAATGTTAATATTAAATTTTCATTTCCTAATCAATATATGACTATTTTGTTTAAGTTAAATTAAGTTGAAATTATTTAACAAATTTTGAGACAACTCTTCTCCGAAAGATAGAGAAACCGACAATTATACGTAGAAAACCTCGTGTCCCCGTGAAGAATCCCTTGTGTCTTTATTTGCAATTGAAGTTGAATCTGAATTTAATTGAAAAATTAAAAAATTCTCGCACCAAATTTCTGTTTTAATCACTTTTTTTTCAATACATGAGGTAAATCTTTATTTTGTTTGTCCAGCAACAATCAGGACTTACACACATCCTTAGACGAGATTTGGATTGCAACTGTGATACAATCATGACACCCAAGGTTGGACCGAGGTCCGCTACTCAAGGCTCGACCAACGGTGGAATCTCCAGCCTTGGAAACATCGTAATGTTTCAATGTTTGTTCAAGCTTGATTAAATCTTGGATGTCGAAGCTCGACCAGTTTTTGTCAATCTTGGATCAAGCCTGATCCAACCTTGTTTCCATCGTTTACTCCTGCCTGGGTGGCAATCCTTTCATTTCATCCCCTACGAAATCTTGATCTGAAGAGAATTTAATCAATAATTGAGTTCATCTCACGAAATAATTTTATTTCAATTCCCAACCATCATAAGTAACTATTGAATTTCTAGAAAGAGTTGAGTAAAACAGTTTCTGGTGATACCCATTTTTCAAAAAACCTTCACAATCATTGCAAAGTCATCTATTCTCCGTGCCCAATCGAGAATGAAATTTAATTTTCTGGAGAAAGTATTGTATTTCATTCATTGTTAGACCGCAAAATTCGTACAATCCTTTCAGTGGCTCTTTCATTCCAATTGAATCCCCGGGAGAATACCGTGAGCCGTGTGAAACCTATTGCGGTATGCGTGCTCACTGAAAAAAAATATCAAGAACATTGCATTCCCCAAGGGCCGAATGTTTACACAAGCGAACCGGCATTTTTATCCGAATCGACGATGACTCATAAAGATCGGTGTGGTGACACGCATAGGGAACAGCCCAGGTCAACTCAAAATCCCCTTTATCTTTTTGTTCTCGTCTGTTTTGTTACGTGAAGTTCCAACTGTCTGTCCTCTGTTGGAGACTAGGTGTACATCGATGAACACCTATTTCATGTTTGGATGTATCTTGTGACATGTAACGGGGAAATCGGCTGCAGATGGGAGGAATGTGTGAGACATCGGTCGAATATGTTTGAGGAGAGGGATTAGTCCGTTGGGAGCCTCATTGTTGTTGATGTGTGGAATAAAATAGTTCAATGATGGATCATCTTGGAAGGAGTGGACAAATAAACTTAATCAATTTCATTCTATACATAAAAAATGTGGATTTTTATGTGAGAATGAATTCGGACAAAATTGCCTTGAAATTGGACCATTGCAATTGGAATGCATTGGAAATCCTATAAGTTTCAATTAATTGGAAATTATGGGATCAGGGAAATAAAAAAAAACTCTCAACACCAAATACAACTATCGAGTTCGAAGGGATTTATTTCCGATATTTTTTGAAAGTAAATTATGGTTTTGCCCATTTCATTAAAATTAATTATATTATTAATAGAATAGACTGTTTTTATTTTCGTTTAGAATATTTTTATCTATTGTAATAATATTTTTATAACATAAAAAATATCCCGATGACATGAGACAAATATGCAATCAAGTCGCCTCAAATCATTCATTATTTCCCATTTATATTTCAAATTGAAATTAAACATTTCAACTGCAATACTAAAATCCATTTTAAATGTTTTCCGCCTTCTGCACGCTCAGGAGAAACACAGCTCACCCGATGTCGCGTCATCGAAGAAGCAGAGGAACCGCCCAAAACCAGAATAATTATTTATAATCGCCCGGAGGCACCTGCCGAAGGGCTTTCCCATGCGCCTGGAAATAAGCCCAGGCCGCGATAAAGCGAAGAGTCTCAATAGTGACTCGAGTAGATGCCCGAAGGTGCTAAATATAATTCAACACACCCACTGTTCTCCACTAAAAACGAGCAGCTCGAGGATTCCCAGAATAGCCCCCTCCCACGTCGATTTAATTGTCATTGAGACACCAGAAAATTCGAGTCAACTCAATCCGCAATTCATTTTCAGTTGCAATTTTTTGATCGCGGGAGAGATAAAGATCCTATAAATAAATAATTGTTCAACTTTTCGCTCTATATCTCTTCATTATTAAATAATACTACAATGTTGACCAAGCATGATTTGTCAACTTTATCAATTCATAATTACGTAATTCGATTCGCTAAGGGGATTTTACTCTTCTATGATTGATTATCCTCGTCCACTCAACTCTTTCAAATGTTTTCCATTTCCCGGAATCCGAGGATTTATTGCCCCTCGGGGATTCCCAAATGCCCATTCAAACCCTTCGTTCCATCGAATGAGGTAAAAAAAAATTGAAACATCCCCATTTCTCTCGTTACGGTAATTTATTTTAAAAATATAATATAAAACGCATTAACTCCGTCCGCCATTAGGGGCGTCGCTGGTCATCTGCCGAAAATTCCACTCGAAGCTGGAAATGATGTACGGCCGTTGGGCGAGTGTGAAAAAAAAATTACGTAAAAAGTGGAAATCCCCTTCTGAATTGTAATATAGATTTTATTGGTGGGGTAAACCCTGGCAGCGTGACGGCTCATTACACTGTTAGCGGTGGACGAGAGGAGAGAGATGAGTCCCTATTTTGGAATTGAGAGTGGATACATTGAGCCATGTGTTATGGGCCGGGTACCCTCTTGGTCAACCTTTCGCATTATAAAACCATAAAGCATGTGGAATCAGTGTTCTCTCGCTCTCTAGACCTTTTCACATGTCTCTTACCCGCCAATAAGCGAAGGGTGGATTCCGCTGGCCCTCGTTTTTCAGTGGAAAGAAGGAAAAAAATGCCATTCCCCTTTGGACATCGTTCGACGTCATTAGATCCTCGATGAAGGACGACGAGGGTCCACTCCACTGGGTGTGTATTAGGTGAAAAAAGATACTCGTGATCTTTTGATTGTAATGGATAGATGGATCCTCGGGTTAATTTGATTTCTTCGGCGACGGTAGGGGGACGGACCGGGACAGACTGCCTGGCGGCTGGAGAGAGGTTTATTTGGAGATAAGGAGGCCAGTGGGGAAGGGTTTTTTTTTAACCGGCGGCGGTGGGTTTTGACGGCGAACAGACACGGACTCTTGGAAACGGTGGATTGGAGGGGAGGAATATACGAGTGAGGGCAATGGAAGAAAATAGCAGGCGCGCGAGGTTTAAAAATTACTCGGAAATGTCTGAAAAAAATCCTGAGAATTGACATCATTGGTTTGATACACGGAATTGAAATCACTTCCAAGTTTCGAATTTTCACTCTGAAAAATTAATCCAATCCAATGGAACAAATGATAAATAAATGACTCATTCTTCCCTTTTAGGCTGTCGATAAACCTAAAAATTCTATTCAATCTCCCGAAAATTCATCAGTACAATCTGAACACAGGTCTCGAAATAAACATATTACAATTATTCCATACCCCACTCATCCTAATTTCCTCCTACTTCACAATCCCTTCAACATCCTCTCCATTTCACAAAACCTTTGTAAACCGATCCTCCGCCAGTTCTCCACCAACAAAATGAATAATTCCATTATTTTCGAAATTACAAAATTATTATTGCCCTTCGGGAATGTACTAGTGCAGCTCCTACAAATGGTCAAAGCAGCTTTCAATAACTCGGGTATTCCTTTCAACAGGTGCTCTCTCCCAGCCAGTATGCAGCCAGCATCTCGCAACTTGAAAAAAAAAATTGTGTACGCAAGCACTCGTACGACTGAAGCCCTCTTCTCCTCACAATTCCCCTCATGCACAAAAGGTGTACCCGTATATTTTCGCCTTTACTATTTCAAGTGTCCCTCGGAGTTTCGTCTCGCTGAGCAGTTGCATGGCATAAAATGTTGGAGAAGCATCCTCCTTGCTCGATTGAATCGTCTCTGCTTTGACCAGAATCCACTCGAGGCTCTTCGCATTGTCTCACATCTTCTCGTGAGTGGGAAAAGGTGTTTTGGAAGAAGGGTGAAGGTCCACTCTGCGGCTAATTTCGTGGTAGGCAAACATGCTGGTCATTAGAGGATTTTTAAACACTCAATGGGACCTCGTTCTGCCATTGCTTCTTAAGCCTCACGATTCTATTTCTTTTGGTTGTTTTTGTCAGAGTATAAGTGCTGAATTGAACTCTTGAAAGTACTGGATACATATGTTGGTCAAGTAGTGTGCAAACGAGAAAATAATCAATTTTGCCAATGTCAAAATAATGTTCTGAAATCTAAAATGTATTTGTAAAAATATCAGCTCAAGCCTTTCAATGGTTTTAAGTGAGGACTTTCAAATGTCTCAAGTTACAATTTTGGTCATCAGAACGTATAGTGACATCTCGGAATTCTGCTAGGAAACTTAATTGAGTCATCACTTAGTGCCTAAACGGAGTGTAATTGGCAATAAAATCAAGGCGGACTCAATTAGGTGAATAGTTAGGTGGGCTTTCCACATGTTGAATTGAATTTATTTAATCTATTTAAATTTTCAAAATTTGTATACCTTCAGTAGGAAAGGAGTGGGGAAGGATCCGTACACGTACCCAAGCATACTGAATTTCAACTCATTATGCCTTGACTTTATCAATTCATTTAAAGCAATCAGCTTTTCCGCCACCAGAAATGATCAATCAATCACATATGAACTATATTATAACATCTTTCAGTCAGTTTGCCAATGACAAGTTAGGAGTCGATATAACGTATTATTAGCATAATTTTAATCTCTTTCAACAGAGATTAAATATTTCTGCCAAAGTGTCAAAGTCGAGTGGTTTCAAGTGGAAAAGATCCGCTTTAATTCAGAAAGTACTTATATGATTCATTGCACTTAAGTAATAGTTTATCACCCAAAAATTTCTGCAATGGAGAGTAATTTTGTGTCTCTGGAATCAGATATCTCGAACCAACACAAGAGAGAATGATTGGGTAAAAAAATACTCTTTCAAGATGTCTCGATTTCTCCTTTGACACTGCTCCAGAATGAAAAGACGATACTCGAGAAGATTAGACTGTCACAAGCTTTTCCACGTTTCGAAATAAAGCGACAGTCGGACCAACATCGAAAAACCCGGGGATAGGAGAATAAAGGAGACACGAAAGGAGGACAAAAAATAGGGAGTCATCGTATTGCCCTGGAGATGGAGAGTTGTGGAGGCATCGAGTGACCGTATCCACTCGAAAACAAAAATAATTCCGTTCTGGATGAGATGAGACATGGGTATATAAGCCCTTGACAATGGGGAAGATATTCCTCTAATGAAGCAAGACGAGTGGCCTACTCCAGTGCCAATTACACGTGAACCATTGGGCTCTTGAGTTCTGGGTAAGCACTTGACTTTTATTATCTTTAAAAGTTGGGAAAATTTTCTCAATGGAAATTTGACCTCCTTGAATTAATCAAAGCAGGAGACAATGATGGGGATATGTGGATAGGCCTAAAAACGAGTAATTCAAATTATTCATTAATTATTATAATTATTCATTTATTATTAATAATTAATTATTGACTATTGACTCTTCAAGTTCCACTTTCATAGATATCTTCCATAGATAAGTATTTTCGATTCACGGACAAATGCCGACGCATATAGTTGAGACGTCCGGACGGTTGTGGATGAAAATCGAAATTTCATAAATGAAGCATAATTTTTAATTTACGACCTTAAAAATTTCGAAAAGGGCAAATTGAGAAAAACAAGATGGATTAGTAAATCCTCAATGTTCTATTACACTGACCCAAGTTGAAAGGGTCAGTCGATATCTTAAGCCTTGATTAACGGATTTAATTATAGCATCCTCGAAGGATGTGTGTCCCAAAAGCTCACCCCAGGACTACCGGCCAGTGGTCATTATCCGTAGGAGTGAAACTCACTCCTGCAACCCTACACATATCCGAATCCCATTGAGCCAGAGGGCGCCACCTACATAAGCGTCCGTTCTACATAACGTCAATCCAACAGCCAGAGTATTATAACCCAAGCCCACGGGTCTTAACCCTCCCCCTCCCCCACCCCCTCCTCGTCCCTTGGGACTGGAACTTTAAAGGCAGCTCAACAGTTGTACATAATTTGAAGTTTCGTAAAAACGTGATTAGATTACGTATGAACTATAATTTATATTCTAGTTCATCTCCATAGTTGTTAAATATCCAAAATCATCAAGGGATCTTGGAGAAAATCAAAACAACATTTATCTATTCGTCGGTTTGCAGAACCCGACTAGAAGGATAAATAAGGGTGACATTAGGTCCGGAGAAAGTTGCCGGGTTTCAAAAGTCCGGTCGTTGTCCGACATCCGGGGATTTGTTACATCCGCAGCTTGTCAGGTGTGAAACGCTTTGGATGAAACGCAGACCAGGTTAATTGGCGCTTGACTTGATGAGGAAAACTTCTAAGGCCCTAATCTGACAAAGATGGATGTACCGAGTGCAGGAGATCAATAACTCCATTAACGAATTATTGATTATAATGATGATTGTAGGTTATTATAACATATTTAGAAGGATTAATAACACGAATTTAAAGAAAGCAAGAAAAAAAAGTTTCATGCCGGTTTGGAACTTGATCTCCTCTGTGTATTCCTATTAGCGGTCCCCTAGCCGGTTATTATTCGACCTCGATGTTGCTTAGGTTTGATCATCAATGGAGTCCCGCCTGTCCTGGTCTGCAACGCTGTAATCTTTGAGTGTACGCAAAAGTATGCTCTATACAAGCCGATGACCATTTATTCGTCTATACGCGTTTCTGTATGGCAATACTTAGGAACGAGATTAAATATTATAATTTGTTTTACTTAATTACCAATGATTACTTATTATTTTCATTATTATTTTTTATTTGATACTAATACTACTAGGAAATAGTAACAATAGTATTGTTATTATTATTAGTTATATCTGGCATCTCGTAGCTTCACCTTAACAGACCTGATCCGGTATAACCAGCAATTACCTTATCCGGAATTCCATATTCCAGTCAGGCCAATACCTAATTTACAAATCGTATGGTATGCCTTATGCAGGTAAGCTTGATATACCCCATGTCTAGTTCTGATCAGGATTACCTGGCTCTGGGTTACCTGATTGTTAACCAATCTGGCCCGGGTCTTTCGCCTTACCAAAGCTCTAGTAGGGTTTTCGCCAATTATGGTAGCTTCTTCAGGCTCTGGAAAATATATATAAACACAAAATAAATAAAAAACCTGATCATCAATCAACATATACATAATCTTAAGGAGTCATTCTCATAACACCTAAATTTGAAAATAGTACATTTTGACACTAGGCCGTGAAGAACTGTCCTGACGAATATTAGGTTACCGGACGAGCCGAAGGCGAGTTCTGTAATCATATGAGGCAGAAAAGTTCTTCACAGCCGTGTGTCAAACAATATTTTTTGTCACGACGTCCGCGGCCGTGAAGTAGTGCTTTACGGACTGAGTGACAAAAAAAATTTAATACATACCATGACTCGATCAATCCTTAGATAAATTACCATCGAATGTAGTAATTATGAATCAAGCCATAATTCGATCACATCCAAACTAGAGATAATAATAGTAACAATCTCCCGATTCTCTCAGCACCCGCGCTATTGTTATGTAATTGCATAATTCTTTATCGTAATTTTTACTTAACTTTTTTAAAAAGATTTTTCTCTCCGGCGGGAGCAAAGTACTCACTTCCCTCCCGCTACGCGGGAGGGAATTGCGACTTTACTTCTACGCCGGGGAGAAAAATCATGTTCTCACCACGGAAA
>JAPYZM010002069.1:0-17363 GCA_030522845.1 Psyttalia concolor
CCTGTAAAGTATGTACCAAGCCTCTGTGAAGCCCCCAGGTAAGAATTAACAAATGGTCCAAACTTGGGCCAAGGGCGGCCCAACCCTGGCTCAACCATGGTTAGTCTTTTATTTATTCATTTAAATTGATAAACAAATTAAAAATAATATTCATCCAAGCATTTTTACGACTCATTACCTACTACTTACCTACCCGCAACTCGTTTTTTGTTGAAAATCGCAACTTTGGTAACTTAAATTATTCACTCCAACCGGGTATCGAACCCACGACCCTGACATCGCTAGTCCTACGCCCTAACCACTTGCCTAACGCGCTATTCTTATTACTAGTCACTTAAATCGTCTCTATGTCAAACACAATCGAGTTTATTCTTGATTTCAGAGTTTGTGAATGAAATTGCAATTCATTTCACTTTGGCCCGTTACCAATTTAGCCCTGTCTATATTTGATCAATGTAAGGCAACTTTCTCACCCCCCCCCCCTCCTCCTACTCCCTGCATCCCAGCCCCCACAGAAAATAGACCGTTCGAAAATTTGTCTGTAATTATTATCGCCATCACTATTTTACTTTCTTTATTATCAATAACGATAATTGTATGCCTGATCATTTTTCTAATTTATCCCCCTCCCCTTTTTCCTAATTTTGGCTACTGAGTGGCGACCAAGCTTGGGTCAATTCTGGCTGATCCACGGTTACCAACTGTTTAATGCCAGAATTGGGCGAGCTCTGGTCCAAACTAGGTTGTCAAGCCTCGGTAAGCTGAGCGTGGGCCAAGTTTGGATCCATTACTGATACTCGGCACTTCCTCTCTATACCCGGGCTAGTCCAAGGCTAGTTACCAAGTCTCAATAGAAATTTCGAGCTAGGACTTTTCAAAGGCTCGGCAACCTGTCGTGGATATACAATGATCCAGGCCTGGTACCACCAAGCCTTGGATACTAGTCCCGGGCCTGAACTGATGCGACTCTGGTATCCAGCTCAATCTTCGTGTACCAGGGCCAGGTAAACCAAGACTGTGCCGAGCTTGATCCAGTTGTCAAAGCTTGGCACATCCCACCTGGGATTGTACTTGTACAAAAAGTCATGTGAATTAGTTGTCTATAGTAACAGTATATTGTTACGGGTCGACCCGAAAAACCTCATTTTCGTTCCTGGTGCCCGAAAAACTGCCATTCTAACCTCACTTCGTTCGGGTCGATCGCGGTTTTCGTGGCCAGAAACGAAAAATATTTTTCATCACGCTGTGTCGGAAAAGTAGCTTTTCAGTCACTCTCCGCTTCACGTTGAGTGACTAAAAAGTGCCTTTTCGACACATTGAGATGATGGTATATTTCTCACCTAGGAAGGTAAAATAAAGGAGGCTGGCTCACGTGCACAATTACCGCCCGAGCCGAAGGCGAGGGTGGTAAGCACGTGAGTAAGGCTCCTTTATTTTACTTTCCGTGGTGAGAACATGATTTTTCCGGCGTAGGAGTAAAGTCGCAATTGCCTCCCGCGTAGCGGGAGGGAAGTGAGTACTTTGCTCCCGCCGGGGAGAAAAGTATAATTTTTACTACACGGAGAGAAAAATTCCATAAAAATTACGTGTCAGTTCCGTAATCTGTGAGTCAAAACAAAATTCCGTAAAAATTGCGGAACAGTGCCGTACTTTTTTACAGTACAAGCCCAGAAAAAAGTATGAAAAGTTCTATAAAAAAGTACGTCACTGTTCCGTAATTTTTACGGAATATTGTTTTGACTCGCGGATTACGGAACTGACGCGTAATTTTTATGGAATTTTTCTCTCCGTGTAGTCGTCATTACCTTGTACTCGCAGCGAGGACTGTTCTTTGATTGTATATGAGGGTCATTTGAATTTCAAACTGGCGGAGTTACACCTCTGCAGTGCGTAGCTTTCACATACTTTTAAAAAAAACTTCAGGATAAATTTGAAATTTTTTTTGTTCATACCAGACTACATGAGATTAACTTCTTGGATGTTTGATAAATCAAATTAATCCCAATAACCTCGGTAGAAATTATAGTACATTTTGACACTAGGTCGTGAAGAACTTTGCTGGCGAATATGATATACTCATATGAAGCCCGAAAGTTCTTTTCGGCAGAGTGATAAATAATACTTTTTGTTATTTAGTCCGTGGGCAAATTTGAATGCTTGGCAAACATTACGTTAGTGGAGAAAAAAGAGGGAATATTTCGAAGATTCCACCGTATCTAACAACAGTTGGTCTCTGCGTTTAGTGCGTTTTGTTTCTTGTGTTCTAAAATAATGGAGTGGACTAGCAGATCGAATTTCCTCTATAGATTCAGATAATGGTTTCCCGTTCCAGATAACATGATTTTTTTTTCTGAAGCAGTTCCGATTTTTAACTATGATTTATGTCAAGTTCTGTATTATTTGTCATGATAATTTTTCCATGTGAAATAAACTTCCAAAAATTGAAATATATTATACATGCTGAAAAATGAAAAACATGAAACTTTGAAATTAATGTAGAGTGGCTGAATGCAACTTCATACGAAAACATACAATTTGTGAGAAAATGCACATTAAAAATTAAACCTTAGATTTGTTTTCCCTGGAATAACAACATTAAAACACAAATAATTCACATGAAGTCATGATAATTCCTTTGTAATTCAAATGTTTTTTTGTGGTGATGTGCATAACAGTACCTACCACAAGCTGTTTTCAAAACCAAATTCACCGCTGGAGAAAACTAAAACTTTTCACTCAACCCGTAAACTTCCATAATGAACATGGTTGGTCACTTGAGGACAGGTTGAAGAGACAGGGAAAACGAGTCCCCTTCCCAGTATGAAGGTACAGTATGTCGGTAGAATTGGGATCGAATAGATTCCAGACAGACGGAGGAAAGTGCGGAAACCCACCATTTCATGTGAAAACCCAAGTGAAAGAGGGGACTGAACACGAACGAACGCTTGTAGCTAACGAGGTGAGCTTGGGTTGCTCTAATGAGCATCACAACGTGGTCCCGTAGAAGTATTGTGGCATAGCCATCATAACGCCAGAGGCCTCGTCAGAGGGAGATTCATGTGCCAAGAGATTCTAAATTTTTTTTTTTACACTGAGTCCTCAATCTAACCGGAAAACCAGTGCTTCCATGTTCCTGACATATTTCCATTCTTCACGCTCGTTCTTTCTCATTTTTTCCCCTTTGAAAATGCCACAGAAGAACAATGCATATGACGCGTTTTGATAAACCCTGTTTGTCATTTGTCTCGTATTCATGATAGCCATTATAATCTGTTGCTTTGGTAATTGAAAGGAATGCTTACTTTAGTTTTACTTTAGCTCAGACGAAATTTTATCTGCCTTTCGAATATCTCATGATTCATAACCTAACGTTGGGATGAATAACATCATCAATAACACTCATATTTTTCTTAGTGTGTGACCGGCATTTCTACGTTTTCTGCCTGATAGAACGAGCATTCGATACTCTGGTTGCTTCACTGACTCACAAAATTCAGTTTCTTTTATTCAGAGTTATGCAGATCATCAATATTTTTTAATGAGTAGTTCTTCGAATATCTGAACTTTGCAAGTGTGGAGGGAATTTATTTATTTTGGGTAAAAGGAGTCGACTGGGACTATGAACTAGCCGTAAGTCATCACATGCGTTCCAGCGAGGAATAAAAGCCCTGGCTACGTTGGCTGAGGAATTTACAAACAAAGGACGAATGCGACGTTAAAGATCTCTTCTAGGAAGTGGAGATCCAGCAGTTCGGCTATACTGAAGTCAGCATAAGTTTTAACATGAAATGCTACCCCTACCACCCCCAGTCTGCGTATGATCGCGTTACCCCCACTCCTTCGTTTGATGTTAAAAGTGATACTAACTGAACCATAGCAATGCAGGCGAGAGCACATCTAATTGCAACTGAGCATGACCTTTCAATTCGAGTTGCGACACTGGGCTTGATTGTTTTTATTTTACCAAGCTAAAATACCTTTTTAATAGAACTATTTTCAACCGAAGAAGATGATACAAATAATTGAGACAATAATTATCGTCTTTACATATAAATAATGGTCACATGTCCAAATAACATAAAACTTAACACACAAAATCTTGACAAACAAACAAATTCAGCAGAAATAATTCCAACGGATTTCAGTCTCGTTGTGGTTATGATTCATTTATGAAGTAATTCGTTTGTTGAGCTGACGTGTGCCGACGTGTGTCGGAACGGCCTATGTAGAAAAAATGACCTGTTACTTAAAGAAATGGTGAGTTGAGGCTCGATTATTGAAAAAGGAGCCTATCAAAAATGGGTTCACTGATGCACTGTGGAAAATTATGATGAATAATTGGTATGGAATTTTGGCCTGGCCGGGAAGCGAGCCCGGGAGCTTGTGTTTATGAAGCACATGTTACTACTGATTGTACTACACAACTAGTTTTTTAGCACTTTATTTTTATTAGTTTATTTCTCGATTTGGTAATTTTATCTTTTGAAAAGCATCGTTTGGCTTGATTACTAAGTGGAGTGTTGATCAGGAGAGAACATCTCAGTCAGAATGATAGTTGATTCGAAAAATACGGAACGGCACATAGGAAATGAAAAGAAAGCATCAGTACAAAGTCGAGACATGGACAATAAGAAAAAAGATAAGTAATAATACAAAAAATGAGAATAATGATTCGTCCCAATAATTACTGTTGTGCTATATCATCATACCTCAAAGAAACGTTGACCATAGTTTTTTTGGCGATGATGAGAAGAAGCGAAGGAAAGAAAATCAAATGAAAGACTTGGATTATAAGTAGAGGAATGAAAAAAATTGAGGAAAAAAAACTTCGATAAAAAAAAAATTAACGTAGAAATGAAATGACTCTTTGGTGGCTTCAGACCGCGAACGAGATAAAGGGAAGAGGTTTTCTTATCTCACTTTCAGGTATCCGACTTTTCCTACTGGTTAGAGCCTCTCGCTAAGAGTGCCACTACCTTGGTACTGGTCTGAGAGACGCTAGCCCAGTCATGTTGCCTCGATTCATCTCTCTCGTTTTCACTGGGGAATTGGTTGGTAGCAGACCCTGTAAAAGTTTTAGCTATCACGCTCCACTAATTAATGCAAAGAATAAGCGGGACCAATTACATGTTCTATCTCTCTCGGTTTAATTTTCTCAAAGACCGTGGAGTTTTACCTAGCGTGGGGAGCCCATATAATTTTGAGGGTAAAACTAAAAGCATGGAAGAAGTGTCGAATGTATTTGCATAGGCTTACGTTATTTAAATACGGATTTGAATCTATATCTACAAAAAGAAGAAGTAAAAATGTACAGTTTAATGTTCTAAAAAATTGGTATTCTATGGGATGAAATAAATCAGTCGATTTAATTTTTCAACTTACTTTTCTAATTTATTCCATAATTAATACAAGTAAGTATCACTGGCAATTATTCAATTTGTAGGTAAGTCACTTGTCCCTATATATCAGAAAATGCGTAGCGTAATTTTTCCAACAGATTCTCATTTTTATACGGGAGGCCTAGCAACCACCGGAACGTAGAGAGACCAAGTAATTTGATTTATTTTGTTATTCGTATTTTTCCTTAGTGCTATCAATTTATATTCTCGATTTGTAACCTCTTCCACCAGTTTCTCAACTGCCATTTTTTTTCTTATATATACCTACGGTATCATGGTCGTCTTACTCCTTTTAGCTGTACCCCATTCGAGTTGTAGTGATTTTATATCATCATTAAATTTTTTAAAACTCCCGTCCTATAATTCATTTTAAACGAATCGTAATACACCAAAATCGCGTCGATTCTCAATACTGTGGAGTTTTATCCACTGTTAGTAGCCGGCTTGCGTGATTTACCTCAGCATTTCTGACCATTTGAATAATTGAGCGAACGCAAATTATACAGTTTAATGGCCTGTAGAAAAATCGAATTTAAAAGGGTAAAATACATCCATCGATTTAATCTTTCAAGTTAAAATTTCTTAAATAAATACACAGTAACTGAGCTAAGAACATTCGAAGATATATAAATGCAAAGTATAATACCACAGATTAAATAAATATCCTCAAGTCTGCTACTTCTCTTAAATTGCAAATAATCGCAATGGCGTTTACTCTCCAATTTCTTAAAGTAACTCAGACGTAAAACTATCCCCGTAAAACTCCACTCCAATTACTCATCTTACAGGTAAGAACACTCATCGCTGTGCATCAACGAATCCGTAGCGTCTGATTGTTCCAACAGGTTGTTACTATCACCCCGGATAGCTAGAAAACACAGAACGTAGAGAGACAAAACCATTTCGCATTTCGCATCGTCGTCAAGTTGGTTAAATTCTCCACGCTGTGATTCATTTTGAATGAATCGTACTACACCCGAATCCTTCTACTGTAAAACCAAAATCTACTTACCATTGCTATCCAGCTTTCGGCGTCTTTTTACCACCAGTAAAACCGCTCCAGTCGTACTGGCAATTGCAATTATGAGAACGATAGTGCCGGCTATTCCAGAGTAAACGAGATTATCTGAATGTAGATCTGCGGCGTTACAGGGTAAAGCTGGAAGTAATTGAAATTTTGTGGTGATTGTGATGTACGATGTTATATATAAATTCGTGGCTTTGAGCGGTTGTTGATGCACGATGAGTGATAAACAAGTTCAAAAATCAAATTGTTAAAGAAACATAAAAATTTCATGAATCGTCTAGTCGTAATAATCAGAAAGTACGGTATTGCATTTGATTGATATGGCAATTGAGAATTCAATTGCTATGACAATTGTAAAATTTACAATTCCTAAAAGAGAAATGTTAATTCCAGTGTTCGAAATATTGTGTAGGTATTTCAAGCGAATCTGATTATTTCTACTCATTTTTTACACTCTTTGAAAAGTTGAATTTTTGCTTTCGGTGTTTTTAATTGTCACATGATTGCAGGAAAGTGCTTTTGGGCTCGTGGGAGGTGTATAGCACGAGCCGAAGGCGAGGATATAATCCCACGGGTCTAAAAACACTATTCTCGCGCGTATCGAACCCTATTTTTTGACACAATGTTTGCGAAGCGTGGCCTTGTGCATACGAAATGTGCGTAAAATCTTACTTACACATATAGGCTGTTAAAATAGTATGTTTCTGACCTACGGAGGATAATCCGACGAGTCGACCCCGCGTGCAAGATTTCGACCCGAGCCGAAGGCTAGGGTTGTGAGCACGTAGGGAATGCTTGTCTGATTCTCCTCTCGAGGGTTGGATATTAATTTTTTGTGGAAATGGACCAAAGTGGGCGAAACACTCGCTTTCGACCCATACAGGCAGAAAAATGGTACTTCTGCTCTCCGGCCAGAAAGCGTTAACTTTCGGGCCACTCCGCTAAATGAAGTTGCCACTTTCCGGCTAGGTCGAGCAGAAAAATAGGATACACACCTTGGCCAGTAAATAAGAAAGCCTCAGATCATATGTTTGTTGACAATTACATGTGATCTGAGACATTCCTTATTTTACTGGTCACGACGTGTAATCTAATATTTCCTGTCGCGTAACCCAAAAAGTAGTATACACACATCCCCATTGATAGGTTTTCACCCTCGCTTTTGACTTGGATGGCAATCATACGTGAGGGAGGATGATATATTTTCCAAGGTTCGGGCATGTAATATACTATTTGGTTCGTGGGATTATATCGATATTTGATATAACCTCCCATTCGCGAAAAACCATTTGTTGGCACTCGTTAAGCTACATCTCGTAACGAGTGCAAAAAAATAAATTCATGCTACATCTAAGAAGGCAATTTCCATAGCGTTCGACATTCTCATAACGTCACCGGATATTATTGAATAAGATTCGGAGTAAGTATGATAGGATCCACGACACGTAGGAAAAGAATCCCACCTGCAGCATTTGTTTATTTCAAGATTTTGTAACTACCATATATATTCTAATAACCGTGTGTTCATTAATTCCATGCGCATCGGGAGGATGATAAAGATGATACGTCTAACCTCGAAAACTAAAAAGATTAATGAACAATAATAAAAGAAAAACAAAGTTGAAGTGCTAAGTTCAGAGGAGAGATTCAAGAGAAAGAAAGGGTATAGAATTAATAAATACGAAGATTACAATTCGTAAAAACATTATAGCTAGCTAGTTGCCTTTCTTTTTATATATATTTTTATTATATGCATTTCCACCAATTGGGACCTTGCCCTTGCCTAGCGGTGACATGGAGTGCCTTCTCTTTTCTTATCGATTAATGGCGATTTCCATCGAGACCGTCGCGGCCAGGATTGTAATAACATGTCCTTTGAGGTCAAGGTGAGCATTTTTCTTTGATGAATCTCTATTATTTTTGCGAGGCCCGTTTATAGCGACAATTTTCGTAGAATTCATTACAAATCTAGTATCGTTCTCTCACCACTGAGAATAAATTCTAGGTTCTTATATTTCTCATTCTCATCTTTAGCCGATGTAGCCCCAATGGAAAAAGTAAAGTAAACTAACTGATTTGTTAAAAAAAAAAATTATTCATCATTTTTTAGGCTGAACGGACTATTCTTCGACGACTCCAGGCGAAATATGAAAATGCTTTGGTTCATATGATGGAATTATCAAAGAGCGCCTAATGGGTTTATAAATCCATTAATTTAATAATTCTCGAATAAAAGTACTCACTTGCGCTCATGAAACACACGATCGTGCTGTCATTGTCATATCTCCCATCAGGCGATAAAAGACGATAGCAGCCGTTAGTAGAGTTGCTCGGTTCTAGTTCACATTTTTCGTTGCATCTAGGTCCTTGCCAATTTACGGTCTCAAGAATCCCCTTGGTGTCGTTCGTTTCGTTCCTATCAGAAAACCTACGGAAACGAGGCGAAACGCTGGATAATTTTATCGTTCACCAGTCATGGGGTTTTGGTGGATTGTCGTCGTCTTATGGGAGAAAGAAAGCGGACAAAGCGGATCTGGTGAGTAGTTGCATTATTGCAGGAGAAGCGAATCGATTCTGTAGCAGTTTTAAGATAGCTGGTACATCGAACGTGATTCGGTTCGCATGGCTTTATGACTCTCGTAAATACTCAACACCGTCTTCATTTATTCTTCTTCGGAGTATTGAAGGGGAAAAATAAGGATAGGAGAGGTGTATTTCCTTTGTCATTGATTGCAGTAGAATCCAATCAGGACCGGAGTGAAATTTTCAATCAGTTTTTGAGATTATTCCGAATGGTATTTGATTTAAGCGCCAATAAAAATAGACATGAAGATAAATAATTCAATAGATTGCGCTTTCAATAGGCTATTCTCTACTGCAGGATCAAATAGAGTATTAAATCACAAAGATTTCAAAAGGTTTCTTGAACAATACTGACTATCTATACGTTCCATCTACCTACTTTCATTGCACGAGAAATAATTTCACTCTTTTCATATATTCCGAGCGAATTGCTATGTCATAAAAAATTAAATGATAAAAGCCCCGCTGGTAGTAGTTGATTTTCAGTAAAAAGTGAAATAAAAATATAAGAGTCTCTCACCATCGTAGTAAATCCACATGATTCTCGTGAAGGATAATCCCGCAGGATGTCGCGGTTCCACAATTTTTACCACTCCAACCGTAAAGACAGTGACACGTCCGGTTTTCAGAGTCACAAATCCCATGATCTCCACAGCCACTACCACAAGGATTGACACAGGTACTCACTTGGCCCTCTATATCTGTTCCATTCTCCTTAACAAAACCCTCGTAACACTGGCAGTCATTTGGTGCGATGCATTCACCATGACCACAGCCAGTTTCGCAGATAGGAAGACAGAGAGTTGCATTGAAAATATCCAAGATGTAGCCTTCCTCGCAACTGCAGATATCTGGAGATTCACACTTTCCGTTGATGCAGCCATCACCACAAACTGGCTGGCAAAACTCTCCATCTCTCTCATCAACCGATACGTAACCATCTTTGCATTCACACTGGTTGGGAGCTACACAATTTCCAAAAGTACAACGACTGTCGCAATTTGGATTGCAATCACCTCGGTCATTTTGCTCATATCCAGGAAGGCAAGTGCATGTATTTGGTGCTGTGCAAGTGGCGTTTTCACACTTCACTTCGCAGATGGGTTCACATAAACTCAAGGTGGACGGATCGAGTACCATGTCCGGTATTTTATCCATAAATTTGAAACCTGCATCGCAGACACAATTATTGGGACCTACACAGCTTCCATTTCGACATCCACCATAACACGTTGGAACACATCCTGCATCTTTACTCATTTCATATCCATCATTGCAAATACATAGGCCTGGTTTCAAACACGTGCCATGATCGCACTTACTGCAGATCGGTTCGCAAATATAAGATTGATGTGCATCAGAATTAAGTTTGTACCCACTGAAACACGAGCAGATGTTTGGTTTTGTACAGATACCATTGACGCATCCTGATGTTCCACAGATTGGTTCACAATTGAATGCATCAGCTGTATCGATACTGTAACCATCATCGCAAATGCATAGGTTTGGTGCCGCGCACGTGCCATGAATGCAGGGTTTATTACAAACAGGACTGCAATCATGTGCGTTAAGAGTTCGGTTGTAATTCATTTCGAAACCGTGAATACACTCACAGACATTTGGTTTGGCGCAGACAGAGTGCATTCCACATGGAACCTCACAATGAGGTGAACAAGATTTTGAGTCGCTGCCATGAAGTGAAGCCAACTTCCAACCATCGTCGCAGGAACAAGTATCCGGAGCAACACAATCTCCGCGGATTCCACAAGGTGGATCACAGATAGGCTCACACTTAATGGTTATCACTTCCAAGGTTTCATTGTCTCTCTGTAGTATAAGGTTGTAACCGTCATTGCATTGGCATTTGTTGGGCTCAATGCAGATGCCGTTTTCTCCGCAAGGTGGTAAACAGACAGGCTCACAATTATGCGGATCTTCGTCTACAGGAGAAAAACCAGGTTTGCATTCACATACGTTTGGTGATATGCAAACACTACGTTCTCCACATGATGCTTCACAAACGGGTTCACAATTATTTAAAACTGGCTGGCTTAGATCGGTTACCTGGGGAAACTGGGACACGTAACCCACCTGGCATTGACACACGTCTGGTTCAATGCAGGTACTGTGAGCTCCACATTCAGGAGAACAAATCGGCTCACAACTGACTGCAGGAGAATCTGCGCTGTACCTGTTTGTGACGTCTTTCAATTCATATCCACGGAGGCACTCACATTTATTCGTTGCAACACAGTAACTGTGTTTCTCACATCTTGGTCTACATGATGGGACACACGTGTAATGATCATTTGATAGTTCATAACCAGCGTTGCAAGTACACGTTGACGGCGCTGTACATTGACCATTGATGCATCCATGAATGCATTCAGGAATACATGTTGGACCGAACAAGCTGACTCCAAAGTGATATCCAACATCGCAAGAACATGTTTGAGGACTCACGCAGAGGCCATGCTCACAATTACTATCGCAGGTGGGTCTGCAAACATTGTCTTCCTCGTGGTAGCCATCGCAGCACTCAACGTTGGTGTACCATTCGGTTTCCCACTGATTCATAGGAGAGCGCATTCAATTTTTTGGTTTAGAAAGATTATTTGTAGTAAGTAATTACCTCCCATTTGTAGTTTAAACGGGTCATCGTCCGCCAGATGAAAAATACTCGTTTACGGTAAGTCTCTATGTAGGGGACGTATTTCGATATTTTCCGACTGTCAACATAATATATAAATAATTTATTACGGCCTTTGATATACAGATGATAAAATTTTGAAATTATTGAATTAATTTCGATGGAAAAATTGCTCTGACTTGCAGTGAAAATTCTCTAAGATACTAAATTGTAGTGAGGTACAATCCAGAGCTTTCTATGTAAGGGATACATATACGCATACGAATCAAGTTCATATATGTTTCAGAATTTTCTGTGTATCCCAAGCTATGGAACTTCAATGGTATAGAGAGCGCCGGTCAGATTTGAAAGGAGGAATTGATTTTCAAACCGTGGTACAGAAATAAAAAAACATGGAGAATTGGAATCAAGGTCCGGAAAATAAGAACTCATTAGGGCATATAAGTATTACATCTCCTCTCGCACATGACGTGAGAGAGGAGGATAAAGAGTTCTGATATGATGTTTACAAAGATGGCCATATTCTTGATTGCAATACCCAATCGTTCTTATTGTAAAAAACTGGAGTTTTAATTTTCCGAAATAGTACATTTCATGCCCGAGCCTTGAAAACAGATCCTCGTCTCCCATGTGCAAAATTGCCTTCCGAGCCGAAGACGAGGATGGCAAGCACGTGAGGAAGGGTAATATGTTTTCCATGGCGAGGCTTGGATATTATTTTTCGTGATGTGGGACCTGGAAAACGCCAATTTCGTGGCGCGCGGCGTCACGAAAACGGCGTTTTTCCGGTGCCGCGCACGAAAACAAGTCTCTTTAAATACGAGGAAATGTGAAAACTAGAGAACTAGAACTTTTCTTCTGACGATGGAAATTCAGATCTTTTCGCTCTTTCTGGATTTCAATATCATTGATTCGACGTCAAAGATTTCGATAAGTGCAATTACTAAAATGGTATTGTAGAACCTTTTGAAACGTGACGGTAGCAATTACTGAGAATTTGATGGTTTTTGAATTGCTCAATGTAGAATAACATTTGAACAATTTAATACTACGTAGTCCTTAGTATTATCAGAAAGAAAGTCAAATTCATTGAAAATTTCCATAAATCTTCCAATCCTTCTTCAACGACTTGCTACACGAAATTTTCATGAGCACCATGAACATTTCTTAAAAGACTATTAAATTCCCCGCAATTTTTTGCAATCTGGATAAAATTTTTTAAAATCTAAGAGGGTTTCTAGAAAAATGATGAACGCTTGTAAGCTTGATCGCTTTCAAAGTAATTCCTATTGTTCATTTATTTCACTTTGGTAATTCTATAGTGCCGTTACTAGACAATCATCTTCGCCATTGAATATGAATTGATGAGGTACCTTTTCCATTGTTTACAGACTGATGAACCATTCCAATCCTCCAATTCACCACAAATAATGGTGAAGATTGAATAAAGCAAAATCACGGATATAACTAATGTCGCAGAGCGCATGATTAAATTGTTCGAATTATCACAGCGTTTTAGTGTTTTCCACTGTTTAATTCACTACTTCCCAATATTGTTCCGAATATTCCAGAAAATGCTTCATAGGACAAACGGTTCGGGATAGCTGTCAGGACGTATACTGAGCACATTGACTCAGTTATCTTCTCCCTACCATGCAAGACGATCCACAGTTGACTGTATCACTTAGACAGGATGCAGGCAACTATCTCATGATATTAATGAAGTTTTGTTTCGCTTTGTTTATAATCAGTAATGTTTGAATCACTACAATTTGAATTCGAAGGAAAAATTATCTTTAGAACATTCTTTTTTTCTCAGGCTTGAAAAAACATCATTCAACTTATCGTAATTCTAGCAAAATATGATGGGAATCGCCAATATGCATTGATTAGTGATACTATGGTACTCACCTTTTGTTTCCAGAAGTTCATTTTTGAATTACTGCTATAATAAAAACGTAATTAAAATCGTCATTATCAATCGAAGTGAGAGGGGATGCTACCAAATTTGAAAAGTTCTCCAATTGATTACTCACATTCTGAGGTACGTTTCCATTCATCTCCCGTTGGTATGTGTATGTATTCAAAACAATTTTCAGCATTATTCCTCTAAACGAACAACCTCAAGGCCAACACTAATTATGAATTATTGATATTATTATACAGTCAATAGTTTTAATGCACTCAAACTCATAACAATCACAGAGGTCAAATATTCTATAGCTAATGGTCTGCTTTGTGGGATGTTTTTATTGAATATGCACAAAAATAAAAGTCTGAATTTTGCCAATTTATTTCGATCAGTAGAACCAGAGAATTCCTATAGATAACTCTATTTTAATAATAAAACATTCACATTTGTTCAGTACAAAAGGTGTCGTATGTATGTGTTCCGGCCGGGGTTATTACGAAAAATGCAATCGATGTAGAAGAATGGGATGAGGACAGGTTTATTGTGTGTTTTGGAATGCTTTGAAATTTAAAAATTAATTGGAAACACCGACTCGCAATATCTTTCAGTATGCCAACAATATGACGCAAGGATGTTTTAGGTAATTATTATATTTTGCATTCTGTAATTGATAACTGCACTATGGGCCTCTCCTTAGACCCATTCCAGCGGTATTTAGCATCCATATAATGTATTAACAATAGCTTCAAAGTTGCTCTTCAAAAGGGAATTATAGATAAAAGTGTTCGAGGACAGTTATCATGACGAAATTTCATGAATTTATCCAGCTGAATTCATACAAATAATTTCAAGTGAAGAGTGGAAAAAACTTCTTCGCTGATCCGATGAATTCTGGCCTCGTGGTCGAGTTAATTAGTAAAATTATAACTGTTGAATCTTTTATATAAATTTTAATGCAATTCATTTCCAAATTATATTCCATTTCAAGTAATAAATACAAGAAATTATTTCGAATCAACATTCATCGCAAATCATTAATAGAAGTTCATCAATATCTTTATTAATTCCTTATCAGTCAGTAAAAAATATAGTAATATATAAAACAATAATATTTGGATTTAGGAGACAGAACTAGTGAATAATTGTTATATGTCACTCCAGAATAATTTCTTCAATTGATTCTCTCTTCAGGATTAGGTGGTCTTATAAATGAAAACCCACACATATAGACTCCCGACTGGCGAATATCATAAAACCCTGACTACAGACTGAATAACAAATAAAAATTATTGTTTCTTGGCAGTTGACTGTTGTAAAAATGGTTACCGTTAAAAGGGGACGGCCCATGCAGTGTTTGCCGATGTTAACAATGCGGCCGAGCATCGGCCCAAAATTAGCCTGCTGAACTTCGGCTGCCCGATTGAGGCCCACTGCGTAGCCAATTGTACGAACGCCCAACCCCGGTCTCCCGATTGAAGGCCGATCATACGGGTGCCCAAACTCGGTCATCCGATTGAGGGCCACTGTGTGGTCAATTATACGGGCGCCGAACCTCGGTCATCCGATTGAGGGCCACTGTCTGGTCGATCATACGGGCGACGAACCTCGGTCATCCGATTGAGCCACTGTGTGGTTGATCATACGGGCGCCGAACCCCTGTCATCCGATTGAGGGCTACTGTGTAGCCGATCATATGAGCGCCGAACGTCGGTGTCTGGTCAAGAGGCCGATCTTGAGCTGAATATACGCTAGCCCAGGTCGGCATACCGTTTATCGGCCCATCATACGAGCGCCAAACCACCGCGTAGGATTTGGCAACATAACGGATGCGGCCAATATTCAGCCCACGATTGGTTCGCCTAGCCTCGGCCAATATTTGGCTCACGATCAATTAGCCGACTGTCGGTTCAACTAACTTTAGCCAACAGTGGTCCGAAGCTCGGCGGGCGAGCTTCAGCCACCGGTTAAATTACTGTAATAATAGTAATAATAATAAGAATCATAATCAAATAACAATTTAAATAATAATCATAATTTTTGAGTAAAAAAAATAATAATCAAAATTAACATAATATTGATGTAATACGATTTAATGATTGTTATCATGATCACTATTTTATTATATGTAATAAAAATATAAAATCTAATAATAATTAATTATGTTTATAAAATAATATTACATCGATACTGATTGTCAATCGCATGAATTTATCGAGTGGATAAATAAATGAACCGAAGAGACCAAGAAATAACAGTCAAATTTATATGGTGGATTTTAATTTGTATTAATACGAATCGTGCGATAGACTAGGGGTTAGGGTGTAGGATTAGCATGCGAGAGGTTCCGAGTTCAAAGGCCAGCGACTACGATATGTACAATATTTTAAGTTAACAAAATTATTTCTTTCAAGCATTACTGACTCAGAAAATATTCATTTAGGTATTCTATAGAAAAAAAAAGTGATGACAATGCTTGATTTACTTTTTCAATTATCATTATTAAAGTCAGTAGATAACTCGGCTACGATTATTTTAGTTCGATTTACCGAGTCCATTCTTTTTTACTTAACTGAATCCACCTTAGCATATAGGCGTATGAATGCATTGCCCAGGTAGGCATGAAGGATCGAAACAAGGCTTGATCAGACTTGGTCGAGTGTCGACATCCAAGATTGAATCAAGCTTGAACGAACATTGAAAAATAACTATATGTCTAAGGCTGGAGACCGCACCGTCGAGGCTTGAGGATCAAGCCTCGATCCAACCTTGGATTCAATGATTGGATTAGGGTTGTAATCCAAATCTCGTCTCAGGATGTGTGTAAATCCTGATTCTTGCTGGACGAACAAAATAAAGATTTACTCATTTACTAAATAAAGAAAAGTAATTGAAACCGAAATTTGTTGCAAGAATTTCGAACTATTTAGATTCAACTTAAATCGCAAATAAATAGACAATGGATTCTTCGTAATTCCACGTTTCTATGTATAATTGTCGGTTTCCCTAACTTTAGGAAAAAAATTGTTAAATAATTTCAACTTGATTAATCAGCTAACATTTTGAGAGATGTTTGAAAAAAATTAATTGGTATCTTTTTCATCTCGTTTAATAAATTAAATTTGAAACATGATAGAATGACTTCGATCGAACATTGTTCCTCAAATTTGAATCAGTCATTGATTTAACGATGGAACTAAGTCTTGTTCTATCTTAATTGTTAATCTAGCAGGAGTCAAGATTGCCACACATTCTGACATGAGATTCGGTTTACAACCCTAATTCAATCATTACACCCAAGCTTGGATCGAGGCTCGACCAGTCTTTGTCAATCCTGCATCAAGCCTGATCGAACCTCGTTTCGTTCGTTCATTCTTACCTGGGCTTTGATATCCCAGTCTTGAGCACCAATGCTGTTTCAACCTTAAATAAAGGCTTCATTATATATTGACGCCCCATGCTTGAATCAATATACGATTCAACAATGGAAAAAAGCTTGATTCAATGTTGGGCTATCCAGGCTTGATCTCAAATATTGTTTCAGCCTTATTCAAATTGTCAGAGTTGACTTTTCCTGCCTGGGTGTATTAACTTTATTCACTTGCTCTATGCGAAGTTAATTATTATTATTTTTTTTATTCGTAATTTCCTTGGTTTTATCGAAGTATTTTCTGGATTTGAAACCTCTCCTCTAGTCTGCCTCTCCCTCCCACTTTCCTCTCCTTATTATCTGCGGTATCATGGCCGTCTTACACTTAGCTGTGCCCCATTCGAGCTAGGACTGCACGGGAAACC
>JAPYZM010002070.1:0-15230 GCA_030522845.1 Psyttalia concolor
GTTAAGTAAGTAATGGAACATATATTTAAATTTAAATGAAATTAATGAAAGTACATAGTTGATAGCTAAGCGGCTTTCGTCCCGCCCACGATAACCGTCCGACTACGACTGACTCATTCCTCAGATCTTCTTTCGGACAAGGACTCTATTTTTCTTTCATTTGAAATTCTTCCATTTCACCTACGGCCAAAACATTACTCTTCTAAAAATACCCACACTGTCCTTCCCTCAGACAACCCTCAAACCTCCAAAAAAACATAAACCATTTTATCTATTTTTAAATCAATAAATCCATTGCTTAACACCTTAACACATACATACACACTAATTTAATAATTTCATATTTAAAGTAATGAGAGACCACTCAATTCAATCAATTATCAGGACATTAACAACAAAAGACAGTCCATTTTGTTTCCTGCCCCTTGCGCCGTGCGACACATGTTTCAAAAAATTATTCTGAAAACTGCAGTGAAAAGAATTTCAAGATGTATAAGCACCTGGCAATCGAATACCTATCAAAATTGGCAGCCGACGTATCACTCGCTTCCACTATTTTTCCACGATATGAGATTACTTTAGGATTAGGTATCTCCCACGTCACGTTTTATTCGATAAACCGTCATATCTCGAAGTCATTCCGTCATCTGTGATAACCCCACATCCACTATTTTATGGCGTAACCAGGAATAATTCTCCTCTCCCAGTGAAAATGTTTTTAATCCCACCTTGCTGTTCAAATTCATTTTTCTCCATTTATCCCTTTCTCCCTGTTTGTTCAAATAAAATGTGTGAGTACTTACATTCCACTGGTAATTCGTTATGACTGGACAGAGGTGGGCAGAGAGACTGGAAATAGCTGGGCGAGAGAGCTTTTTGATGGTAACCGTGGCAGAGCGTATAAATGAGATGCGTTGTCGACAGTAATTTCCGAGGTATTCATTAATTTTCATCACGTTGTGACGTATAACATAATATTTTTCATGCCAAGAACCGTAAAACAGAGGGCTGAGAGCATTTAGATTAAAAAATTGACGAGGAGGCGCCGAGTTATGTCTACATTCCAGCAGTTACCAGGGGGAGTTGAGTTGCCTGACCGCTTCGCGGGTATTTCTACTCGCTGAGAGCACGGCTTCATTGATGTTTCGCACTACGGGCATTAGTTTCAACTTTAATGACACTTTGAAAGTCCTGCTTGAGCTGAATCATGAGCAGAGTTGGATACATTTATTCAAATGCCTTGGATTATAAATTACGAGGAGTTATTCAAATTCGAATCCAGTGACACTGATGGAGATGACGTTAATTGCAAGTCATTGTATTTATTTCAAATGCACACATTGTCAAGACCAAATACTCTAATTTTAAATCTAGACGAATTTTTAAAAAATTGGAAGGCTGAGGATAATTCTATTGGAAACATTACAAGGCCTGCAGGTATGCCTACGGTCCAACTGTTACCGGAAGAAGATGAGTTGCCTGGCGGCTTGGCGGTTGCTTCTGCTCACTGGGAGCTGGCTTCATTAATGTTTCCCAATGTGGGCATTCGTTTCAAATTTAATAACCGTTGGTAAATTATGCTTCAGCTGAATCAAACGACGAGGAATCAGCCAAATGGAGATCCAGCGATACTGCTGGAGATGATGTTAATTTCCAATGATTGTTTTTAATTAGAATGCACACATTGTCAAGATAAAGTAATCAGCTTTGAAATTAATCCAGATTTATAAACAAATTAGAGGACTGACAGCAATTATATTGGAAAAATCACAAGACGTGGAATTCAGCGTCAATTCCAACTGCTACCGAAGGAAGATGAAACGTCTGACCACTTTGCGGCTGCTTCTACTTACTGAGAGTTGGCTTCATTGATATTTCCTACTGCAGACATGTGTTTCATATTTAATGACACTTTGAAAGTTCTGCTTGAGCTGTGACGTCAGTGAAGTTGGAGACATTCATTTAAATTCTTCGGATTATAAATGACGAACAGCTATTTAGACGGGAATCCAGTGACGCTGATGAAGATGACGGTAATTCCAAGTGATTGTGTTTATTTAAAATTTCCACATTCTAAAGAGACAATCAATACAGATCCCAACTGTTACCAAACGAAGATGAGGTCGCTGACCGCTTCGCAAATGCCTCGACTCAATGAGAACACGGCTTCATCGATGTTTCGTACTGGAGGCATTCGTTTCAACTTTAACGATACTTTCAAAGTTCTCGCAAGTTTGTGTGATGAGGAGAGTTTGACAGACTTATTCATATTCTTCGGATTATAAATCACGAGGAGCTATTCATATTCGCATCGAGAACTACTGATGATGACGTTAATTGTAAGTAATAGCATTCGTTTTTCTACTAAAAACGGAGGATTCCGAATTAAAGGGCAATCTAAAAGATTGCTCCGAATGTTTTTCCAGTGATTCAATTTCAATATATGAAATCGATTAAAAAGTTCTACATATGATCCTAGTGAGACACAGCAAATGAAAGTTTGAAAAAGAATAGAGCATTTCATTCAATACTTGTCCTATATTCAATTGTTTTCGGCTGAAGTTCTCCGCTCTCGATTGAATGCACTGGAACCTTTCGGACGGTCCGATAAAAATTCTTTGAAAAACCATTTCCATTTCTATTGAACGATTTACGCACAGACAATAGTATTGGAAATTAACACACGGCGAAATATTGAATCTCCATTGCACTCAGAGGGTGAAAATTGAAAGAGCGAACTATTCAATTTTCAAATGTGAAAAAAAAATGTAATAGTTACGGTAAATTTAGGGAATAGATTTCGTACACTCGTCTATTTCCATCATAGACCGTCGACAGTTTCATTGCTGAACAAAGTGAAACCAGATGCAATATGCATGCCATAATATCCACAGAGTTCAGAAAGACCAGAGAGCGATGAAGTTCCAAACTATGATTATACCGGGGGTCGGGTGGGACTGGCATACCCGCTGCATTGGAATTGAGAGTGGAAGAAGGACACGGGAGAGACTGGGAGAAATGAGGTGAACCGAGAAAGAAAAGGGGGGGAGGCAGGGGGGGGGGGGTTTGTGCTGGATGCATTGAAATTCTTCTTTCCTCTGTTACCACATTTCAAGGGAAAGAAACAGAGTTCCAGGGGTTTCCCAAGCTCGTGGTAACATTCGTCTGGTAGCGGATGGAAAATGTGTTTCATCAAAACTTAGTTGGTTACTCAACGAGCGGGAGGAGGGATAGTCAAAAGCGTGTCTGTTGTTGGTTGGCTGTGGGGAAAATTGAAACTATTCGGTGGATTTTGAATTCTCGTTGAATAATTGAAATAATTTGTATGGAACGGGAATGGATACTCGTGCATTTGTTTTTACAAATTAAGCATGTTTATACAACTTTAGATGGAGCTGGCGAAATTTGGTCGAATCTACCGGCTGTTGCGATAATTATTTTCACTCAATTCTAGGAATCAGATGTCATTACAGTTCTAGGAATTTAAGGATGTTGTTTTTGGTCCTCCGGACTAACGTATCACGAAGAAAATAACTCCGTCCAATCTTCAAGATTTATTCATTGAAATTGTATTGATCGGGCAAGTCTGGCAAACGACAATTCCTGAATCATTCATAAATGCAAATAATTGGCAATGAAATGCATGGAGGATTTATGGCGTCTGGAAATATCGTCTAGCTTTGAAGCTTGATATAAAATAATTATAGTAGAATCCATCAGATGACCAACATTCAATATTAAACATTCTTCGCATTCACATTCACGTTTGTTGAACATTCCTGTGATGCTAAATTCAGTGAAACATTTCACCATTATTAAAAGAAATTGTCAATCGTTGTTCAAAATATTCGCCTGACTATGCGAATTCCGCTGAATTGGAAATAGTGAGAAACTCTCATATATAACCCGTGAACATAAAGAAAAATAGCAATGGTGAATTCCCTTACTCAAATTAAAGATGCCAAAATTCCGAAAAATGCTCCAATCATCAGGCCAATAGCACTCACCCTCTTTTGTTGATTGACTGTTATATATCGAATTCAATCATCCTCTGAGAGTATTCAACTATCAAAACGGTGAAGTGTCCCTTTGACGTCCATTGCCAATCATCCGTTTCAATATTCCGATATATCGATTCACCTACAGTAACAATATTAGAATATATTGAACTGAACCGGTTGAAGAAAATTGAGCTAATAAATTGGAATTTATATTCTTGGTTCTTTAAATCTTGCATTTATGACTTCGTTTTAAATTAATGTCGAGTTACAATGACTTGGATAATTATAAATATTACCTTTCACGAAATATTAGAATGTCCTTTTAGTGGTCCATTTAGCGTCGAGAATTATTTCAACACAATTAGGAATCATTTCTGACCCTGCCAACTATTATTTTCTATAATTCATTTATTTCCGGCTGACATTAATGAAACCCTTTCGGCATCTCCTGAAAATCGGAAAAAAATCGCAACATCAGATGCCGCCAATCAATCCAAAAATGACAAAACTTCGACAAATGCACCATTTATCGGAACAATATTCATCAATCAATCATCACCCCTTTTTCTCCACAACCTACATCCCGTACACAATTTCCTCTCCCTTCTTTTTCAATAGCACCGCGGAATGGATCGACCAAATCCATGTGAAATGAAGGGACCGAAGAGTGGGAGTGAGACAGAAATTGAACCAAGGGATAAATGGAATAGGGGTAAGGTGGTGGTGATGTTGCTGTAGGGGTGAGTGCTCCGATCGAGTATTAATCGCTGTGGATAACGCTCAAGGCGCTGACGTATCCAAGAGAAGATTGATGCTTTCACGCTGTAGCGTTGTATGCCATTGGGCGAGGTCTTGGAGATGTGGAGCGCAGGAAGGAAAGCCGAAAGCTTCCCAACCTCTAGATGGGAAACTTCTTATCGGTGGATATTGTTGAAAACGGTATATAAGCTCAACTGTTGTGGCTCCAGGAAAGTTTGCCACAACGCCCAACCGTAATTTCTGTTCTTCACCATTTAAATATAAGGGTAGTTATAGGTGAATGTATTAGGCTGGAAGACTATTAGACTCAGACTAAGTTCGTCGTACTGTTGATAGTAAAACATTTGATGATTCAAAGGAACGTGATAGAAATGTGAATTTTGTAACTAGCTTAAATTAGTATTTTCAGTCAGTCGTGAAATCCACTAATGTTAAGTTGAGGATTGTAATATTTTAAGGCTTTTTCGTACTTTAAAAAATAATTCCTGTGTTAACAAGCCGTGGATAATCAACAATTCAGAGAAAACCTTAATTAATACTGGTCATCAACTGTCAATTGTAGCTATTCGATCTTCCTAAATATTCTAATTATCCCATTTCTTACTCAGCTTCATTACTATTGATTGAAACAATCTAATAACTTTGGTATTTTTTCCATCTTTAAATCACTTTGACTGGTTATTATGGATGGTAGAGTTGTTGGTTCATTTAATGAGAATGGAAGTTAATTAGAGACAAATGAAGTTCATCATATCATCTTTGCAGACTATTTCGATTCTCAATAAACCGCATCAATCATCGTTAAATCAGACGATTGAAATCCTAGAACTGTTTATGGTCGATCATTCGTTCGGGTTTGATTTTCCTTGAATCGTTAAAATATCCAATTTCTTAGATGTGAATCATAACCTTCAATGCTGCTAGCTTAGCTGCTATACTACTATCGAAAGTATTCGCCGTATTCGAGATCTTTTACTGCTAATTTTAACTAAAGAAATTATAGATTAATGTAATATGAAGCGAGATCATTACTGACAGACGAATTTGATTATACATGTGAAGTGAAGTGTTACATTTGATGGTTCAAAGGGAGGTGATAAAAATGTGAATTGTTCGATCTCCTGAATCAGCGATCCTGGAGTTATCAGAATTTAATTGAAAAGCTACTATATTATAAGCCTTGTTCTTGCTTTGAATAATATTCCACTTTGGAATCGTTCCTCCTCGAGAATCATCAATTTAGAGATGGTCAAAACTTAAACTCTGTATCATTGAACATGAACTGCTGTTCACTCTTTTCTGAATAGTCCAAATATCCACTTTCCAACGTCAGTAATTATCGGCTTCGCTGTTAATCACTTAGTATCTATAATAACTCGAAGGTTTTCTCGTTTTCAAAACAGTTCACCTGCTAATTTTCCTCGGATGAATTATTCATTAATGAGTAAATGAGTAAACAAACAGACAAAAGATAGCTCTCTTAACTAAAGTATAATTTCGGATAATATTGAGAAGTAGAAAACTTTCCATTACCCAGTATCATTTATAACGTACATCTGCAGTAGTTGTCGTTCACCTGCACTTGTCTACCGTCGATATCGTCACTCCAACACCCGCGCAAGTGCACACATATTCCCTGTTCTCCCATCCAATTTACGAACGCATTAGTGCATTAACTTAACGAGTATATAGATTCCCAATTGTGTATAGTACAGCGATAGGAGGGCTATGCTGAGGCCTGGGTAACGCTGTGATCTGTATTCAATTAGTTCTAATCGTATTTTCGCGAATGAGCGTAGAGACTTGGCTGTGTACAGATAATGCGAATATCTCAATGAGTGAGTTTGCATATGTAATCAATGGGATTTTGAGCTCCATTGATAACGTGGAGGGGCAATATTCGAGAGATAATATTTGCCTTCGGTATGATGATAATCAACAGTGGAAAATCCATGAAGAAAAATTAAGAATTTCCGGGATCCTTGTCATCATTCTTCTGACCGCTCCTTTGAACAAAGAAGCCTCCAAAATCGAGGAGATGAATGAAACTGGCCCTTCCCTTTTTCGACTCACGCACTTGAGATAATAGTTGCTTCCAAGAGATGATGAATGATGATCAACATCGGGGAATGTCTGAACAAAAAGTCCTTAATGCTGGTCATCATTCCTTTGATCATTTTTTTCTTCAACGAAAGGCATGCTGAATTCAGAGACAGAACAGAGCAGGCACTTTCTTCTACACATCCACACACTTCAGACGAGACTGTCACAAAGATGAAATGCATTTGGGGAGAAGACAGTGTCTGGCTAGCAACGGATGATGATTTTTCTTTACTTTCAAAATACGCAGAAAGCCGTAATCCAGACAAGTCGGTTGGAATAATGACAGCAAGGAAAAGGCAATGGAATTTCACCTACTCATTCGGGCTTTTTCATACTTGAGGCGGGACAACAGAGAAGAGCGAAGAGAGGAAGACAGTGCAATGTAGCCGTTGTCACGAGTCGAAAGGACTCTCATCTTTTTGGTAATGGTTAAAGTACATGCATCTCAGTGCAAGCGCTTAAGTCCCCAGTATACCAACTCATTGCCTCTTTTGTTGGTGGAATCCAGTTGAACTCGAGTAGTTTGAGATTACACTTCCACCGCTCACTGGAGGTAAAATGAGATGAAGACGTAAGAAGGGAGAAAAATATTAAGTAAATATCATTTGCATAGTCTGGAAATACTTTGAGGTTTTCTTTTCCCGACTGTTATTTTCTGCTGAGGTAGAAACCATTGGATTTTTCTGCTGTCTTTGTTAGGTAATAAGGCACACTTCAGGTTGTATGTTTAGTGTATTTAAATGAGCTTGAATGGTGAATTTAAGGTGCTGTAACGAGAGACGTAAAAATAGTGGTGTTCCGTGATCTATGTAAGGAAATGAAGAAAATCTTTGGGGATTTTTAGTCGAATTTACATTTCGTTCAGTCAGCACTCTATTCATGATTTACAGAGTATACTTTATAATAATCTTGTTCTATTTGTATATTCATCATAATAATAGCTTTTGAAGCATCTGCTTGAAATGAACTTGCCGTTGCGAATCCCATCTGTCAGTGGATAGGATTTTCGGATTAACAATTCATCAGAGATAAAAATAGTGTAGACTTCATCAATCATTCTGCAAGGCTATTGGAAATGATCGACTAATTCTGAAATTTCGAATTTTTCATTGTTTGAAATTTGAAAAGTCATTGACCAAATATGATGATGTATTTGTTGAGAATATACCGCTTGCAAAATGTATATGTGTTAACCATCCCGCAAATATCTCTTTCCCACTTGCACTTGAAGAGGGGAAGTGCACAGATGGAAGAGTGGGTGCTCGAATGCACCAAATTGGCAATTTGCTGTACATAGAGTACCCACCCGCATTTGTGCCACCAAACACTGAGAGAACGTACGCGCTATCGAGAAAGCTAGAGGCGTGTACATACACACCATAGTGGAGAGAGAACACCAAAGTTCAACCGATAAATGCTGTGGTGAGGTGACTATAGAAATCACATCGAACTAGGGTAGAAGGAGAATGCCGGATTGGCGTCAACAATTCCAATGATTCATGATCCACATCGCTAATTTTCGTGAATCGCTTATTCCAGATATTTGTCAATTAATATCTCCAAATAGATGGTGAAAATCATTATCTTTTAGGATGAGAAAAACACTTTTCATGATTCCAGTTCTTTAGTGACTTCTATTTCTAAGAATAAAGCACTTCATTTATAAGGAATATGATTTGTCGATGCCGATAAGTATTTGGTTCATTTCACATTATTGAAAATGCATTGTCTTCATCATTCGTTTGAATGTCAACGTGACACGTGATTTTTGTGGCTTCTCGACTTTAAATGGAAACAGATAGTGGTGTTCGTGGGACGTAAAAATTTATGGACCTGAAGGAAGAAGCAGAGTAAAAGTAGAATATACACCGAGAACGAGAGGCACCCGGGACAAGTTGGAATGAACGTCCGCAGGCCTCGAGGCTCAACTTTCCTCCTATAGAACATACACATTCACTCGTGGTGTGTTGCGATGGGGAGAAATAAATCTCCCAGTGAAAATCAGGGGCTCCCTATCGTTCGTCTCACGTGACTTAAATCGCCATACCCTTTTTTTTACCTACTTTTCGTTTTAGATTTTCCACGATTTTCTTTCAAGTATAATTCTCGCGGCTTTTTAATCCAAACGGATTACACTTTAGATGGGATTCGTAGTTCCTTATTAAAATAACGGACCATGTTTAACCATTAAAATCGCAATTCGAAGTTAATGCGAGAATGCCACAATCTCCAAATGAGCTAAACGTCCATAGATTGGGTTGGTCTTGATTTAGGAAGCGGATCTCCGCAAATACTCAATCTCCTCGTGGTTCTCTTCTTGTGCAGTTACAACTTCTCATTTACTTTACTACTCAGTCTCAATGATACGTGATTCATTGACTACAGTGAATACTTTTAAATCTAATTGAACATTCTAATTTTGAAGCATTTTTTTTGTGGACTGTATTTCATTTACTGCATCCACTATTTAGTTTAGTTATTTTAATTAGTAAACCCTAGTTATTAGGATTTCCTCGGGTATGAACAAAGCCATGCAACCATGCTTACGATTAGGTTCATTATAGATAATATCGTGTCTCGTTATACATCTTAAATCCAACCGTTTGACTGTTTGAATCTCATTGAAGCTTTATTTTCTCCAGAACGAATAATGCTTGATGCTCAAAGGACATTTCGAAGTCAATAGAAGAGTGCCCCAGGCTTTACAAGATACGTTCGTCCTATTTTGATTTACGAAGTTGACTGCCACTGATAGTTGATCTCCTTACGCTTCTCTTCCTGTGCAAATAAACTGCGAAGTTTCAACTCCTTAACTACTTCTACGACTATGCAGTGCTAATGATTCCTTATTCAATGACAAAAGCAATCAACCCTCGAAATCGCACTCAAAATTGTTAGTTTCTAGAGTTCATTTCATGGTCTCCATTGGATTTACGTAATCCAGCAGAGAACCTGTCGAGTTTCTGCTTAGTTACCCTCACGTCTATCTGGCATTAACGAATTGTCATCTAATGACGAAAGCCATCAGCCCTCAAGGTCTCATTAAAGATTTTTACTTTTCGGAGGTTATGTCATCAGCTGCATTTCACTGAAGTAATCTAGTATTTTTAATTTCTCATCTCTAAAAACTGAGTTATAATGATCGATAAAGCTCCGGGTGTTGGTGAATTGCATGTCTACAAAAAAAGGTATGAACACCCACTTAGCTTCATCATCGATAATCTCTTGCTCCATTACATGACACAGTGAACTACTTTATTCCTTTCTTCACTTTTGCCGCTATCCATCTTCTACATTTTTGGCGAATCGCCATGATTTTCTACGGTAGAGATTGACCTTTGTAAGTTGAGCGCCTACTTTTGCTGCTTTCTTATCCTTCAGAGTCGTCTACCAAAGACGACAGTAGCTCAGTTGGTAAACAGGTCAACATTGAGTTCATCTAGTTCTGCAATGACAGCTGAATGTCGATCACCCATTGTCTCCATTGTCCCCAGATGCCAGTAATTATCAACCCCTACGGCAGGCTTTCCATTCGCAGAACAGTTTATCAATCAACATTTTCTTAACTGTCTACCCATTCATTTACAGAATAACAGCACCAGATATATCCCATAAAAACCATCACGAATTGTCGAATGGTCGAGGTGTCGAGCTATCACGTCGAAACAGACAAAGAGGTTGGAGATAGTGAGCCAAGTCTGGGGTTTTCTTAAATTAAATTTACCCCTCCTGTGAACCAAGATTACAGGAGAAGAAATAGGAGGCGAGCTCCTTTCCAGCAACTGCTGCAATCCTACTCAATTCGGCACGCCGTTTTCCAGGATTAAGTGAGAAAGAAGACATCTATGTTCTATTTCACTTACACATTATCGGATTCTAATGCCGGATTTTCTGGATAAATCGTAGCTCGTGTGTTGCATACAGGTCCAGCCATTTTCGCAACCCTAACCCCACACCCATTTCCACTCCTCTCGATCACTTCATACGACTAAATCCAGCAGTTTCATGTAATACCACCCTGAAAAATGAGATTTTCAAACGGTTTCCTTTCCATTGCATAGGCAATCGACGAAGGAAAAAAAAACGATAATGAAGGGAGAAAAAGTACGAAAGAGTAGAAAAAAAATTGGTGGAAAAAGGTCATGAAGAGATTTATCCCCGCTCGTTCATAGCGTCCTCGTTTATTTCCTCTCCAACAGGAAATTATTTCGTTTGCGGGACGCAAGTGGGTGGTGAGGGAAACACCGGCGATGAAAGTAATTGCTGGTTATCCTCCGCGGTACGTTGATTCTGTGGAGAAAAAGAAAGAAAGGAGTAAGGGTGAAAAAAAAAATTGGAATAAAAAATGGAATAAGAGGAGAAATGCGATGGGTGGAGGGAAATAATAGAGCAAAAGAGACGCCGATGGAACACACAAGGACATTGGATTAAAGTTCACCTTTATTTTTTTCCCCTCCCCTGGACTCCCTGACGTCACCTCTTTTATCTCACCCGTATGGCCTCTAGGGAGAATACGAGCATCGTGTTGTTTCTCCATTAGTCGTTACTGGCTAGCATAATAAACATTTCTTTACGCGGCAGCACCATTGTGCTATGCGTGAAAGGCCACAGTTTGCGACAAACGAATATTGCGTGCAGCTTTGTCATTGTATCTATCTTATTTTGGGGATTGTACGAAGAATTTATTGTTGTCTATAGAGATGGACATATTCTCTA
The DNA here is from genome assembly GCA_030522845.1 of Psyttalia concolor. Taxonomy (NCBI): domain Eukaryota; kingdom Metazoa; phylum Arthropoda; class Insecta; order Hymenoptera; family Braconidae; genus Psyttalia; species Psyttalia concolor. The sequence continues at coordinate 11,580 of JAPYZM010002070.1, forward strand.
GATCAAAACAGGGAGAAAAATTGCAAGTGCAGGGGCACCTTTACATCATATTAAGCCTTCACATCAATATTTTTGGATCAGTATCAACAAATCGTTATATTTCACTGGCATGACAATGTCTCGCTCGATATCGACCCATTATTTTTGCGCGTTCCTAAAGACGAAGCGGTTCATTGATACCATAAGTTGTTGCATGGGTACGGAGGCCCTAAGGTCAGCCGCTCTTCAAATGTCAAGATATTTTGAATAATTCGTCATCGAAATTAGAGAATTACACGATTGATTGAATAGAAGACTTCCACTCGGAAGCAAAAATCGCGGAGTATCGGGGAATAAACAGCACCTTCTCGACACCCCACGGCTTCGGATGGTGTTTTCTGATGAACGTAAATGAATCTTCATGTTTCCTTCCTCGTCATCATTCTTTCCTCGTAATAAAGGGATTCATTGTTGAAAAACTTTTTCAACGATTTTAATAAATTCTTTAAATAAAATAGAATTCAATTAAATATTGTAATTGTTTCAACTAATTGCTGTAGTTACGGCCATCGGAGCGTCAATTTGTAGGGATAATTCCATTTGAGCGTCAGGCACTTATAAACTGAGGAAGCCGTCACATATTATTTTATAGCTCCACCCAGAATCGATAACGACGGTTGAAAATTTTCCAGCGCAAACTTTTCCCCCCATCCCCAACTTGTGTCATCCTTTCTCGCTTCGTTGACCAGTCTGGCCCATTGTGTGGCTTCTCCACTGGTCAGTGATTGAATTGGTCGATACTTTCGCGCCAACGTCTTCCGACAAGCGTAACTGCTCGTTATCTCACCGCCCGTATGTGTGTTTAGAGGGTCTTGAAAGAGATTGCTCAGAAAAAGGGAGGAAAATAAATCTGAAGACGAGACATTCGGGTGAGAATGGATGTTGTTGAAGATTTTACCCTTAATTCGATGCAAGCATACATTTCAAATAGCTATTTACCGATCCTTCCACAAAATGTGCGAATTCAAAGCGAATGTTGGTGGATCCCATGCTCCACACAAACAAACGGATTGAAATTTACTTTCAGACGGTACTACTGCATTTACGCTTGACTAATGCACTTTGAGAATGTGTTTTCTCTCTTCTATCCCTTGACTTTAGTCTATGTATACGCATTCGTAGCTCTAGGTTCGCCTCAATCGGAGGCAAATTCACCAAGAATACAAACGATTCAATGTCGAAAATGGAGAAACTCTGTAGCTTGAGGAAATTAGGAGGAAATAGCTACTGTGGCAAATGAGTATTTACACGAAGTGTTTACAGAGGATGTATAAGTTAAAACTGAAATGAGTTTCGGGTGTTTGTGAACAGCTACTGCCTCGAATACGCTGTGTAGACTCTTTTCGTATAACTCCTGCTAAATTTGAAATGTTTTTACTCCGTCTTTAACTCATAATGTAATCATCATTTAACATTATTTCTTTACCTCCATCTGTTATCCGTTTTCCTAGAACATTCTCCGGTTTTGCACTGAATTTTTGAAACTAGAAGATGATAAAAAAAAAATTCTTACCAGAAAAAAAGTCCTAAACAATCTAACCATTTGTTAATAAATTCCCGAAAATCTTTATTTGTTCTGATAATCTCAAATTTCTTTTGAAAATTCTCGGTTTTTAAAAATCATCCGCAGATTTTCGACTAAATCCAATTCACATCAATCCCTTATACTTTTATTCCAACAATATCTACTTGAATATTTCTACCGAGAGTAAGTGCTAATAGTCGAAATAACACTCGCAGTCGGCCAACTAATTTCACTTCCACGCCTTTCCAACTGCCCCGTAAAACGCACTCGCCACTTGAATATTCCGCCTGAATGCCAAACAACCCCATTAACAGACAATCGTTGGCATCGGTTAATTTGGTCTTTCCTCCTTTTTCTCGCCTCCGATGTTGTCTCCTATACATACACACACCACTTCCCAGTTCCTGCTGTAATTAAACGTAAAAGCTCGACAGCATTGCATTCCCAAGTGCAAATAACTCGAGTTGGGAGAAGCAATCGTCGCTGAATTCCCCCATGAAGTGAAGATGGGGGCCGTTGGCAGATAGGGATTTGGGAGAATATAGGTGATGCGGAAGTGAGTGACAGAGGCCGTGCAGAAGCTGAAAGTTGGACCGTAACGCCACCTTCAGCCAAGTTTGAGTTCAATTTCCCAATTTCCATGCCTGTCACTTCGTCTTCACACATATCCCGTCGGCCTTCCCTTTTCACACGCTCGGCTTCATCTTCTTTGAATATTTTCGCTGGAGAAAAGAAAATGAAATTAAATTCCTTCATCCGTAATGAAGATCAAGTAAGTTCTTTCTCCAATATTTGCTTTATCAATTCGTCTCAGATTTTCGATTCTCATCTTGTTTTTGATTTGTAATTTATGAAGTGGTGGGTGATTGAAAATTCTAGGGAGCGTGCTCCTTCTGTTTTAAAAATCACTCCTAGGCCCGATACTTTGTATGCCAGCACACTCTGTGCTCTAGTCGGCTGTGATATTGCCAGTGAGTTTTGGCTTCAGTTCTTTCCGCTGTTCGTTCTTTTTTTGCTTATATTGTACCTTGACTCACGAGCTTACTTCCCAGTCGTCAATTGAGGGCAAAGTCCCGTCGTTTTCTGTGGAATTTATTTCGCAAAAATCTACAGTAGTGCAAAATAATTGAGTTATTTATGGCATTTGTAAATTTGCTTTACGTATCTACAAATAAAAAAAAAGGCAATTCAATCCAATGCGTAATGGAAATTACGTAATTCCTTATTCCATGTTTTTTCTATTATTCTCATTTCTTTTAATGCTTTATATACACGTCTTTTATATTTACCTTATCATTTTTCCATTTTATGGAATATTATGCGCTAATCGACTGCGATATTGCCGGTGGCTTTTGGCTTCAGCCCTCCCTACTCTCACTTTTTTTCTTCTCCCTCATATTATCCCTTGTCTCTCAAGCTGGCTTCCCAGCTGTCAATCGAGGGTGAATTCCCGACGTTTTCCGGATAAATTATTTCAAGGATTTTCTGAAATTGTTCACGTAAAATGGGATATTGTGGCTACAATTGGAAGTGATGTGTTGTCCCTATATCACCAAAAAATAACAAGTGGTGCGAAATAATTGGTTTATTTATCGCCTACACCATTTTCACTTCAAAGCACGATTGCAAGCCATTCGGAGTTTCCCAAATGTGTAATGATCATGAAAGGCCCGCATGGAATTGCCTATTCACTGCGTAAATGGGTCTCAACGACTCCAGAGAAAAAAAGGTGGAATGAAAGGGGGGGAAAAAAATAACTGAATGAAATTAAACTGTACAACACTGAGTTGAAAGGCGTTGGAGAGATTGCGCCGACAGGATAGCATTTGTGCGCATTGAGAGTTGCCCCGTGTTGTAAAAAACTTTATAGCCACCGAGTAAAAACGAGAGAGAGTTGACGGAGGAGAAAAGCAGTGTGGTACTGCCAATGAGCACAACTACTCAGCACTTGAATAGGTTTCACTTATGTGTGTGCCAGAGGTAGTGCAATGTACTCATGAATTGTGAGGGTTATCATCATATTTGTTCAATTCGCTCCAGCACTTGACCTTTTTTTGGTGAATTTACTGGGTCAGGAGGTCATTTAC
>JAPYZM010002071.1:0-20862 GCA_030522845.1 Psyttalia concolor
TGAGTGAGGTAAGGGGAATTGTGGGGAGTTTGAATTGAAGTGGGGAAGCGGATGTTCAGGTTGAGGACAATACGCTCGTCAGCCGCGTGTGGCGGTTCCTATTCGCCCCCCTCCAATATTTTTGCGTGACGGAAACGTCAACTGCGCCCTCTTCGCGACGTTTAAGGAGTACCAGAAAGTTGAGAGAATTTGTTTTTTTTCTAACTTTTGGAGCGGAAATCTTTGAGTTCCTCGAGCGCTCGATGGACCGTTGCGCAATTTTTGGGGCGGCTGCTCAGAGAGGGAAAAAAAATATATTTAATATTCAGAAATAGATTGACCAGTGGTGACGGGTTTTTCGTGAATGCTGAGAATTGATTGCAAACACATGGTGACGATATGTGACGGGGGGGCAATTTTTACCAGTTTTTCCTTTGAGGAATTTAGAGATTTTCAACGAAAATGGGATAAATCAGTTGATTGAGAAATATCCGGCAACTCGTTGATCAAGGGAGAAAGTAATGAGCAATGATCGGTTGTAATGAGCTGTGTGTGTGTGGTAATGAATTCGTTTGGTGAATTTCAAAAGACTCGCGAGTGCTCTGGAATAACTGAAATACTATCTGTGATAATTGAAAAATATGATCATTCTGGTTAAATTTAATTAATTTAATTGATGATTATAAAAAGTTGATACGTGATCGAGACAAAGGGATTTACCGATGTACGTCGATTACGGTGGTGAGACGCAACACATCGGAATGGGAATCAAGGCCATGAAGTCGTTCGGCAGGCCCAGAGGTAATGAGACCATTTATCTCCTTAAAAAAATTTTTTTTCCTCGGCGGGAACTTTTGAGTTGCTTGAGGAAATGAAGGTGGCCCTCCCATCTTTTGTGGGCTGGAAAAATGAGAGAGAATTGAGAAGACTTTGATTTTTCTTCAATAAATTTTATTGTAATTATCAGAGATTTTATGACCCAATCAATCAAAATATTTCGATCCACTCAGTTGAAGTTAATTACGAAAATATAACTCAACTCTTGGACATTGAAAAAAAATATATAATCTGGACGATGAAATATTCAGCACACAACAATTAAAAGTAATTGTTTGTACAGAAACTTGGGACTTTTCGTTGCCGAACATGAATATTAAAATAGAAAAAAAATTTGGTAAAATGATATTCTGAAGAGTGCAAAATTATTCTTAATAATTATTATGAATTATATTATTTGTAGAATTCGGATTTTCTCTCAAACTAAAAATGCATCCCTTCTCGGGGGAAAGTGAAGGCGAGACTGAGAATGAATTGGATTTTTTGCTTGGGGATATGAATTTTTTCCGCACTTCGCCAAAGAATCAACTAAATTCGCTCGTCTCTTATCCCCTCCCCTCGAAATTTCCTTGCCGACATAATTTGGGGGTGGGGGAAACTCTTGACTTTGACATTGAAACACTGGGGATTAAAGTTTGACGTACGTTTATGGCACGCGAACGTGACTCTTGGTATGCTGAGGATGTAAGTGTTGGGCGAGGATTGCTCTCGGTTGGACAGATGTTCATCTCGAGTAGTCACTTGAGACTCGAGGGGGAGGGGGAGACCCTAATACAACCTGCACACTGTCGATGGAGTTGGTGAAGTCCCGAGCACTAGCCGCTTCCTGTCTTTGCTCTGGATAAGGGGGAGGGAGGTGGCGCGTGGCTAAAGTTTACTCGACTAACCCACTTCAAAGAAATAAAAAAAAAAAAAAAATAGTAATACAAGTTAATGTTTGCAATTTTGTCTCATCTGTTCGGTTCTCCTCTTTTGAGATTGTCAAGTTTGGGAAAAATTATTTTACACCCTACGAAATTGTCAATCAATTGATAAGTGAGAATTAGAGATGCGAGATGATGTTAGAAAAATGACAAACTGTCAGGTGACACAGATATCGCCTGCCAATGCTCTGCTTTCATCCGTCTGGGGACACATGCAATTGTGGGCAAAATTATCGTCACAGGTTTTTCAGTTATGATTATTTGATCAATTGGCAATTGGAATAATTATTCATCATTTTTGTAAAAACAACCCAAGACGAATATAAATTTTTTCTCTCAAATGATTATGAGTTACTTCCGCTGGGTACCGCACGCACTGCACATATTGAACGACCGGTGTCGCATGAACGGTTTGTGTCGTTTACTTTTATTTTAGAACTTAATGCCCTGGCAGTGACGCCGGATAAAATTAGGGCCTGGGGTTTTGGCTCGCACGTGCGCCAGCACGTTTTTCGATGGAGCATCAAACGGGTGTTGCGAACGGGTGAGGGAGGGAGGGAGGAGGAGGATGAGGAGGTGGAGGAGGAGGACTACGAAAACGGAAACACACACTGGGGACACCCGGTGTTGAAAAAAATATTGGGAAGAAACTTTTTATTTCATTAATACTAGGGGAGAGATTTTTCACTCTCAATTCACTCGAGCATCTCTCGCTTGCATACATTAGGACACTGCACAATCGGCCAGCTGGACGAGTGGGATTTTACATGATTTCACGTGCAGTTCTGGCCCAATTGGGATTCCGTCAAAAGTAAGGCGGCCATGAAATACAGAGGAAAAAGGCGTAGCAGACAGACTTACGTATTGGTCGCCTAAGAACGCGTTTGGTACTAGGAATGACAGATAATAATAAGGAATTTGGTAAACGATTTGTATTCCATTCCCTCCGCGTATAGATAGGATTTAGATAGAATTGTAGTTGTATCCAACCGTTAAACAATGCATCCTTCATGGCAATCAATATCTATTATTGGATGGCTCTTAGGGCTGGGTTGAATTTCCGAGTCAGTCAATCATGTCAAAATGTATTTGATTGCGTCTGTAAATAACGTTATTACCGATTTGACCTAATTTCGAGTGGGGGACGTTTATATTCGACCATTTTGGATTTACCTCGGGTGTACCTGCATCTCATGTTTTATGGATGGAGGATGCAGTGATTCTTCAAATTGATTATTCATCAATTTTCTAGCGAAATTCAGACTCCGAAATATGAGAATCCAAGGAACATTGCCAACTTATTTCGATGAATTTTTTTTTTTATATTCATCTCAAACTTCTTAAGCAAGTATTTCATTGATCAAAGTAATCATTAGTTATATAAATATTTTAATCAATTATTTCTTCAATTTTCCGCAATTGTTTTCCACGGACGGGTTCAAGATCGTAAAATCCCCCCGGAATTATTTAGTATTGATGAATACATTGGCAAACTCGTCGTGGGGAGCGCAGCGCCAACGGATCGACTGCGTGACTAGAACGAAGAATTTTAAAGTTCCTTTCCCCAACCCCCCGGGTATCTTAAATTTTTTTTTTTATTATAATCCTCAAGAAGTTTATGTTTGCCACTCTGGTGCCGCCATAACACACATCCAACGAAATGTCCCCCGTGTCCTCTTGCCCCCTCGGGCATTGGTGCGGCCCGTGCTGGATGGATACGCTTCCTACATGACAATGTTCTCTCTATCATTCCTCAACAATCTTCCCGTCGCAAATTGCAATTCAATGCGAATGCCTTTTAATATTGAAATGAATATTTCTCTTGAACTTGTTAGCACAAGTTCTCAGAATCAACAGAAAAAAATGGGGGCGAGGGGGGGGGAGATTGAAATTCCATTCTTCACTCTCCCTTGTCTTAAAAAAAGTTGAGCACATTTACACAATTTTGTCACAAATATTTTTCGAATATCCACTGGCCTAGGAATTTTCCAATCTTAATAAGTCGTCGTATGTTTGTTGAGCATTAATTATCCAACACTCGCACAGGGGGGGGGGGGGGGGGGGGAGTCCTTTTTTTCCAAAACCTCTCAATCACAGCCCTTTTTTTTTTTTTTTTTTTTTTTTTTTTTTTTTTTTTTTTTTTTTTTTTTTTTGGTTGGATTGTACGACCAACTTGACAGGAAGTGGACGTGGCTTGTCCATTATCGCCGCACTACACTCGTGGTTTTACTGTATCTCGGTGAAACACACACGCTGTTTGCCCTGAGCGATAAATTTTCCCAGCTGAAACTCTTTTAACTGAAAGTGCGTCCTGAAAATACGCTTCATTGTTATTCGTGACAATCAGCCAACGGGCCAGATCGTACAGATCCCCGAGGATAGTGACTCTCGCAGGAACTGACCGATGAGATAAACAGATTCAGAGTTTCTGATTTTTTTTTCTCTTTTTTTTTCCTTTTTTTTCCTTGTCGCAACTCGTCCGGAATGATAATTTTTCGATGATAAGAAGAATTCTGAAGTGGCGATGACAAAGTCTAGTTATCGATGTATATAACTCGTTAGCCATAAAGTTGGACATGATTACCGCATGCTGAGAGCGATAATCAATTGTTTGCCGTTAAATATTTATTAATTTTATTTCTTCGTCGGGTTGAGGGAATTAAAATGAATGAGAATTAATTAAATCATTTTTCAAACGTAATTTGAAATTTTTTTTAGTTTTCTGTACTTATTTATAAATTGTACAAGTCCCAGTGGGATTTGTAATTCCAGTAATTGAATTGCATTTTCAAAATATTTCATAAGTTTTACTTATTATCGTCTGGGCAGTCATAAGATATTCAACAAAAATAAGTGAATGTTAAAAATTGGTAAAAATTGCACGTGTTAACCTTAGTTCAGGTGTCTCCGATTTTCGAGTTTCCCAAAGATTTATCTCATCCTTATCTACGCCATCTACCTGTTGAACCTGTTGGCTAAACATTTCCGATGAAAAGTATCCTACACCTGTTGCACGAGTCTCGTCACGTTTCCGAATGTTCTGAGCATGCTCACTACACCACGAAATCCCCAAAGCCACCCCCGCCAGCGTTATCCTGAACGTGAGGATTATAAACTGACTCCCCCTTTCTCGCAAACGCATAAATACACCATAAAGTAGGCAAACGGTATAGACCGGGTGTGGATCTTAAAATGGCTAAATTTAAACGCAACGAGTGAAGCGTGTATTTTAGTGGGTGGAACTACCATCCAAATCACGCGACGGCTGAATAAAATCATTCAATTTTTCACTTGAAAATTTTCTCTACTCCCGAATGACAACAACTTGTATAAATTGAAAAAATCTTTCTTCACTCTTTTACTGATATAGTCTTAACCATTGGGTTTTAAGAAAATTGTCAGAAAAACTTTTCGGTGAAAAATGCAATTTCCTATCGCAAAAATCGTATAACTTTCTGCTCTAATACCATTCGAAAATTAAACGAAACTCTTCCGGTGAACAACAGACTTCGATGTTTGGTATAATTAATATCATAAATTTAACGACAACCAAAAAAAAAACCTCCCACAACATTATTTTATCCGAGATCAATCCTCCCTCTCAATTTTTATTTTCTTATCCACAAATTCCAAGAAACACCGATAGTTAGCATTAGCCCACTAATTTCCTCCGTCTAATCTTAATCCCTCATCCCCCTCTGACCTACGCCGACCGCTGCCACATGTCGCCATTGGAACCGCTGGATTTTGGGTAATAATCCATTCAGCATTATATACACAAGAAATAAACTAGAGGTCAGCCCCAGCTGGCGCAGTTGTTGGGCTGCTGTTTCTCCATGACTCCCAGCAAGCACGTGCTCGAACTCCATACGTTAATAAGAAGCCCAACATTATTACTTCTCAGCTATCCCCCCATCTCCGTTTCCCCTCCATTGAACATTAAAAAAAAAACTTGTCAGTGAAACGAAAAAATATCCTCTCGTTTACATGGAAATGCGCTTCTGTAATACCACATGGAGGCTATCGATGATATTGAAATGAGTTTTTGGGACTGACTTTTGTGTTGCCGCCTCGGCTGGGCGAACGCGCAGAATGAGGCAAGCACAGACGTCTATGCAAATTTATGTAGAGTTACCTGGTAGTGTCAAGTGTCATCTGGGTCATTAGGGTCAAACATTCATTTACATTCAATTCAATCAAACAATGAGCAACAATGGGGTAACCTTGTTTTATTTCTCAGTTTGATATTATATTTTTTTAATTTTTAGCATTTTTCTTTCACCTAGTCCAGTCGCTATTTGATCATTCAGCTATTCACTGCAATTATTATTCAACTAATTATAATAATTATTGTTATGGTGACAGACTCGAGAAGGTACAGACCGTTACAGATTTATTCTCTCCACTTACTCTCGAAATTGGCTGAAAACCGTCATTTTTCTTGAATAATTCTTTCCGTAGAGAGCCGATTGAATTCAATTCTTTATCAATAAATTCCAATAAAATCCCACGTAACCATTCGGTATCGAAAATTTCCCCCATAAAATTCCTTGTCAAGCCATTAAATTGATCAATAACAGCTCAATAAATGCCAACAGGTGTTCCCCAATTGTTTATTCTCCCATTTCCCCTATCTTCTCTACTCGACTACTTAATTCCAATACATGAAAAAAACAAAAATTTTTTTTTTACAAATACATGGAATAGAATTAAGTATTCCATTATAATTCACGTACATGTGAGAAATGAGCTTGACCCCACTTCTCACCAAGTCCCGCCTGAAAAAAAGAAAAAAATAAATAAAATAAAATAAAAGTGCGTCAGGTGTGACAAGGGGGCGAGAGACTCCTGAGGGTCAACACTCAAATAGTCCTGTAGCAAACAGCACGAGTTTCCTAGATACGAATCGTCGTTACGAGGATAGGCAACACAACTGGCTGACAGGTGCAGGTGCATGTACATGTGCATGTGCATGTGCATGTGCATGTGTATCGCTATGGTGAACATCTACGGGAGCAACAATAACCTTATGACAACTGTAGTCCTTTCTTATTTATATTTTGCGTTTCGAGGCGCGAATTAAAATTTTTCATCCTCGAAAACAAGTGGAGATCCTATTCTCCCTATCACTCCAATTATTTACATTTTTTCTTCATCAAAATTTGTTACTTTTTTTTTTTCAATTCGTGCAATTTCGTATAATTAATTGTTTTGAAATTTGAGGAGTCGAATTATTAACATTTTTTTGTTATATAAGTTCTATGGTTTAGCCATTACAATTCAAAGTAAAAAATTGAAAATTCAAATTCTTGGAATATTCGTAACTCTCTCAAAAATATTTGTTGCCTCTCCATTACGCTATTTCTAGACACAAAATGAAAACGAAAAAAAAATGAACAATTTGAGTCAGGGTATTCTCGAGGTATTCTAATGACGTATCTTGCCTTCGATCCACTCGTTATTGTCATATCAATACTGGTTTCTACTTAACATATCGATCGCAATTACCATAAACTTTTTCCCACACTGGAAAATTATCGGAGAAGGGGAGAGGGTAGAGGCCGAGTGACCGTGGGGTTCACGTGCGTACAATTAATTCGCCTTATTAATGAGAGTGAGGGGGAAGTATGTAATGACCACTGGACAATTGTTTTGAAGCAAAGAGAAATAGAATCCCAATTGACAGATGAATTACATAAAAATTGATGAATTTGAATGGGAATTTATTGAAAATGGTGTGAATGGCTTTCAGTCAATTTTTATAGAAATTGGGGAGAATAAATCTGTAACGGTCTGTAAATAATCCAGTCTATTACCGCAAAAATACGAAAAAGTCACTTTATCAAACAGAAATTTTAGCAATCATTCTACACTAGAAAATAAATCATACTTGCTGGTTATTTCTATTGAATATTTCTCTACGGAGACAATTTTTACATTTATTAATTTAATATATTGAGAAAAAATAATTTAATACTCGTATGTTATTGATTTATTAATCCGATAAAATTTATAATTGCAGATATCCCGGCGCAAGTGCCACCATTAACGCCGGGTACGAACAAAAAAATGACCGAGGCCCTGAAGGCCTCATTCGCCTCCTGGGAGAAGGAACAAGTTCGCCTCAATATAACCAAAGGTAAGCTCATTTTCAGTTGCAATTTTACCACCACATGAAGACGTAAAGTCCACCAGAAGTCCTCCGATCTTTCACATTTCATCGAACCGGAGATGAAATTATTCCGATAATGAGCGAAACTGGTGATGGAAAAAAAAATGTTCCGAGTCAAGTTTTCATCGGGAATTTTAGTCTCTGTTAACTCTCAATTTAAGGTAATTTGAAAAAATTCTTGAAAAAAAGTCGAATGGGTAATTTGTTGCATGCTTAGACCCTTTGTGAAATGCAATCGCATTGAAAAATGAAAAGGATAAAATTTTACGCAATTACTTGGATAAAAATTGAGTGGGAGAAATGATATAAAAACGTTGATATGTGCAACAAGACATCCGTTGACCGATTACTGAGTAACGGCTCGTTGATACAGCCATTTCGTGTGGATTCTCTTTGCACACATACGAGCATCAGCAAATTGCAACAGACAGTCTAGTTGCAATGTTGAGGTGAATCGAGCCCTCGTTACGCACTGTGAAACACCCTCCTCCCCCCCCATTTGCGTGAATCGAAATCAACGTTTTCCAACCTCGCATTATAATGAAGGCACGTATAAATCTACTCGGAATTCCTCAACATTTCTTCTCATTTCACTTTTTAAAAAAAAAATCACCTGATGCCGAGCAAGCGGATGCGCCAATGGCCATGAAAAATAGGTCAGGAAGTAAGTTAAATCTTCGAGTGTTGAGAATGATTATCTCATAATTTCAGTGCTAATCTCTAAGGAGGTAATGAATACATTCTTTCTCAGTGAGAGTCAAATTTTAATTATTAGTGAAATTTGGGATTTACTGAACCGTAAAACTCATTCTCCAATCTTTTTCAAAGAACCCGAACCCTTCCCCAGGCAAGACCACAAATTTTCCTTGTCTATCTCTGTGCTGGAAAAAAAGAAAAAAAGTCCAGGCATTTCAATTTCATTCAGTCGACCCCCGAAAAAATTCCCACCTCCTCACCTCCCCCAAACAATCTCGAATTTCCCCAGAACATATCGAAACAATGGAGAGCTCTCAAACCAGCTGAAAGAAAAAAAAACGAAAAGAAGAAATTGATCGACATCTCCAGTTCATTTGAACACGTGCCTGCTCTCGTATTATTATTTTTTTATCCACAAATGAAATCCAACAAAAGGAGGATGGAGCCGGGCACGAGCTAGCTCACTACAGTTCACGCACCGAGGGTAGACCAAGTGGAACGCTCTCTGTTCACCCGGTTCACGGAGGTCAGACGAGCTGATCCTGGCCCCTCCTCCCTTCCCTCTTCACTTCGCAAGTGTGTGTGTGTGTGTGCCTTTGGTTGAGAAGAGGCTCGCTATATATCCCAACTGAGTGAGGGCATGTAGACCGGAAGTAACGTCACACCCGCGTGGCTCTGAATGCGCATACCGGATGTGTGGCATCGGCTCCCCATCAAGAGTGCCATCAACATCGCATTCACGATTCCACACAGATTGCCATAGCATTGCCTGACACAGACGTTATTTTTCCTCATCATCGTGTTCTCATTTTTTTTTCTACCATTTGTTGGATTGATCTTGATGAGGATGGGATTATCATTACGGGGGGAGGTATATTTCTGCAGCGTTTGGTGAGGCCTTTTTTTGATTTATTGTTTCGGTTGTTTCGGTTGTTCTAAGTTATCGTAATGAATTATTCTATTATATAGGGAGAATAATCCTCCGCAATTTTAAATTTTCCGTGTAAAGGCAGAAAAAAAATAGATAATAGTCGGTGCTTTTGGCCTATCACCTGGACCACTCATAAACTCCCCTTCAATAGAGATAACAATTACGACCTACACCACACAAAAATATTGACAAGAAAGTAGGCCGTTGAAAAGTCCACAAAAACGTTCCATTTTTTTCTTTATTTTCAATGGAAAACTTTTATTACATTTGATTCGTCGGCAACAGGTGGACTCTACCTAAGTCAACACACCCCTGATTTATCCAAACACCTGGATGGAAAAGTCATAAAACTTGGGATGAATAGACCACCAGTCACCACTAGACTGGTGGGTTTGAAAAAAACGTCGAGATTTGATTTTTTTAAAAAGTAAATAGAAAAGTAAGTGGCTCCCAAAATTTAGCATCGATCATTGATCGAAAGTAATTCATTGACTAATTCACTCAGCTAATGTTCTCCGACAAAAACAATTGCCTGAAAAAATAGCCCTCTGAGAGAAGACATTTTAGAGGAAAAAAAATAAGAGAAGATCCCTCAACAGGTGAACTTCTTATCTAAACTTGAACGTTCAATCGTCACTAAAAGGAGAAAAAAAAAAAGAACCCGATAGAACATTGTGTGAAAGCAAGAGCTCTCAGCTCTCGAGTCTGTTAACAATATACGAGTGGAATAAACGCTGGTCAAACATTGGTCGCAATCCTCAAACACTGTCGGTGTCCTTTGATCCGGGGGAACTCCACCTCCACCGCTCCGTTAGCCTCCAAGTGTTCCGTCCCATTCGCTCCATCGCTTGATGATTGCGCCATTCTTTTTCGCTTTTTAATCTCAAACTTGTGATTCTAATGAGACACTTTTCATTAAAAACCGTTTTTTTTTCTCCATTTTTATGAACTAATGGTAAACAGACCGGGAGATATTTGACCGGAAAAATTATGGCTTGAAAAGACAGCACGAGTTGCTCATATTATTTAATGTTACAAGTGTGTGATGACTTCTTTAGAGGACATTAATCAATCAAGTATTTGTTTAAACTAACATAACTGGACAAATCTCTCAACAGTTCTTACGATACTGGTAGATGGCGTGGTGATAGGCCGACTGTAAGCAAGTCTTCTGAGAGTGTATCTGTACTTCACAGCTTGGAGACCGTTCATAATCGCCCATTTGGCAGCCCTAAAACAAACTACTCAATTTCCACTGGTTTTCAACTCTCTTTTGGCTGCAAATTCTATCGTTGAGAGGGAAAAAAATCCTCGGTCCATTCGTATCTTATATTCATCGCTGTAGTCACGCAGTACATGTAGTTTCACCTGTAGATTGGCTCGTCTCTTCATTTAACGTGTATTCGGTTAATTTTCGTTACGTTCGTGTGAGCTCGGTTCGGTTTCCACGAACTACGATCTACCGGTGTTTCCATTCATAAAAGGCCCTCGTCCGGATCGAACGAGTTCCTTTGTTCGTTTCTGACTACGCAATCAGATTTTTTCCTCACTATTTTTACGGCCTTTTTTTCGTCGTTAGGTCTATTGAGATCGATCAAATGAGTCCGTATGATATTGTCAAGTTGAAAAACAATATTTCAAGACTAGCTTCGACTAGCTTCGAAAGGTGAAAAATCATATTCTCAATTATTTACACTAATTTCTCATGTGGAATTAAAAAATCCACGGGTCGAGTAATTATTCTGTCTCCAATAGGAATTTATCAAAAAATATCTGCAGTCAATAATTTTTTGGATCGATATGAATCTCTGATGGAATCGTGATTGCAATGTCAATGCAGTCACCGGAGGGCATCGGCACTCCGCCCGTAATAATGTAACTGACAACTCGATGAAATACCACGAAACAATGCAACCTCCCCCTCTACACACACGCAAATATGGGTGCGAACCTCAAATGGGACATTCCACTGATTCTTGGTATACGTCGGTTTGTACGTCGCACAATTTTTTCCGAGGATTCATTTTTTTACGGTTTATGTGTATATATTTCTTCCTTATCAGTATGGAGAGGGGTTGAGTGTTCTCATAGACATCTGGATGAGAGACTTATCTGGACACTTGGATATGAATCATAGATTTTCTCTTGTACAAATACACAAAAACCTTGAATAATCTCGGTAATGACAGCTGATACGAGACATCGTCAAAAATCCATTATTGTAGATAATTTAATTCTTCACAAATAATTACTCTTGACTTTTTCTCATGGAATTAATATCCTCCGAGACAATGACCCAAAATTGAAGGACTAGTTTTATTCCTCTCTTCGGTCCACATGACCACTTATGTCTCTTGGTCATAAAAAAATGAGTCCCCTTCGTTGGAGACCACTTTTCAAGCCTAGGACCGACAATTTAAACTACAATTTCAATCTCATTATTTCAGATCCGAGGCAGTGGTCAGAGACGGCAGTGGCTCACTGGCTGCACTGGGCAATAAGGGAATTTTCGCTGGAGGGTGTGGCAATGCAGCCCTGGCAACAACTAACTGGTAAACAGATTTGTGCTATGGGGAAAGAGTCCTTTCTGGCGCGTGCTCCAGCCTTCATGGGGGACATCCTGTGGGAGCACTTGGAGCTACTTCAAAAAGGTATGTTATTTTTTTTTAGAGTTCTTTGAAACTAAGAACAAAAATTCTAAAGCACTAACAATATCGCTAATACCCTCAATCGACCTCAATATGAATTATATAATTTTCTCTTGATATAAGAAAAAAAAAAAAATAAAATAAACTCAAATTTCCACCATTAGGAAGTTGGAAAAAAAAACAAGATAATTAATCGTCTTGAACCAAGTAATTGTTCAGTGGAACTCTGTAAAAATATATTTTCAACAACAATGGCGTCACATTGCGGATTAAAATCACAGTAGCCTCTCGTAGTCTCTCCACCGTTCATAAATCGTGTTTGTTCCACCGATCGGATCGTAAGATACCACCTGGGGACCCTGGACACCCACCGGAAACGATCAATCCAAGCGATTCCATAGCGATGAAAGACCACCACTCCAACTACCGCTTTACTCCACCCACTCGCTGATATTTTTCACCGCGAAATTCAAACCGTGGATTAGAATAATCGAGAAAAAATGAATGACGGAGGGAGAGGGAGGAAAAAAGAGCATCCTCATCCTCGGACACATCCTGTTGGATTTTTTTTTTGTTCTCCTGTGGGGTAGTATGGGCCCTATCGGATTCCGGAAAATCGCAAATGGCGCAGGTATCTCCGATATTGTGAAAATGGGAGGATCTTCACTAAATCTCGAGGTTTTTTTTCCCCCCATTTGGGGGAATGAATACGTAAAAAGAGACCTCTGAATTCACTCCGGATGTCCTGTGCCTCCACAATTTATAGCCACTTAAGTGATTTTTTTGAAAAAGCTCTCATGCTCTTTTAGAGGTTTTTCAATTTTTTTTTTCATCCTCATGGGAGTAATAAACCACACCGAGAGCTTTAATAATGTTTAATTGTCGAAGTAATGAGAGTAAATAGCGAATTTACAGACGTTAAAATTTTTTCACCCTCCAGTCTATTACATTTCATCAAAACATAATTACGAAAGCTATAACAATTTGATGTAATTATAAAATTCAAAAAACAAATGTTGAAAACAAATTAATCAATCTTAATTATTTTCTTTATGTTTTTTTTTACTCGTGAATTATTTTGTTTTTACGTTTTATCCACTTCTCCCTTGGCCGTCGCGATTAAATTATTCTTACGCAACCAGAGCTCCGCGTTTTCCCAATGCTTAATGAATTTCCTATTTCCTAAAGCAGTAGACAAAACGAAGAGGAATTGGCAAATGGTAAACAACCGGATTTAATGTTATACGAAAATCAAGTTAGCGTGGTGGTAATTGCCTTTGATTTCTCTAATGCGAACGGAAATTAGGAAACTGGGGAGTCTTGCAGAATGAAGAGGAGCTTCAGAGATTGGTGAGACGAAAATAATGAAATGCTTTTGGCCTTCGGGGTATAATGCAGGGGCAGGTGAAACCTCACCCTCTTGCCTCATGTGTCGTTTCGCTTTCGATTCGACACTTTTAATCAGTCGAGTGTCTTTCCTGAAGTGCTACTTATTTCTTAATCCAATTAAATTAAATAATAAGTCAGCGAGAAAGTCATTCATTTTTCTTGAAATAAATAAGAATAATTGAGCTCCTGAAACAATTTTAAGGTTCGGATTGATTATCTTTGGCAACGTTATCTACCGGGTATTAAAGTCATAATATTTATAATCTTTGACATTTTTTTCTCCCCCTGACCAAACACTCTTTCGTTCAGATTATTATTGGGGACCCTCCAAGCGATTGAAATAAAAATGCAACTGCATGGGGGGGGGGGGGGTGAGGAAAATCCGGAAAAATAATTTTTCCTCATTTTTCTTTTGTCACAGAAGATGAAGTAGAAAAGGCATCTCTAGAGAATATGCCGGCGAATCTCTACGAGAGTGTCTGTGTCCCCGACTTGGAGAATTTCCTTGGCTATCAGGGTGCCAATAACTCAGTGACGACACCGGAACACAAGAGTCCGGCGAACCCAGCGAGCTCCACTACCTCAGCCTCATCAGGAGCGCGAAGTGCAGCGCAACCGCAGTCCCAGCCACCGACAGCCCTTCAGCCAACCCTCACGAGTGTTCCAGCCCTGCCCCCGAGGGCCTTCGACGGTGAGTCCTCTTTAAAATCCTTTACCTCTGTTTAACGCACACTATTTATTTATCTCTCATCGACCCCCGAATATAAATCCCCAGATTCCCGCAGGTGACAAATGAGAAATAGCGTCTCCTGTTTATTTCTGTTAAAAAAAAAAAAAGCCACAAACACGCGGAATTGAATAGGGAAAAATGGAGATATAGAGATGTCGGGACAAAAGGACATTTTTATTTCAATTCCCTCTATTGCGATACCAACGAAAGCATTGCGACGTGGCAAAACGGAGTTTCTCATTGTTACGTCAGGTTATAGATAGAATCTCCAACGAAACTAAAGGCTGAGACACGACCAGTTACATTAGATGCAAAAAATTACTAAATTTCAAGAAAAATTGCAGTTTTTTTTTTACTTACTTTAGATTAAATTAATTACTTTCAATTTTAATTTCACTTTAATTGAGGGGCTTTTTATTTTATATAATTAAATTAGATGAGGGTTTCGCCAACTCGTGGAGATGATAATTGCTAGGACTTTTTTCTGATTGCCATTGAAAAGTACGGGTTTTGTAATTATTATTTTTTCTATTGGGAATTGGGGATTTGAATTTTTTAATGAAAAAGTCCTCAGAGCATTTTTTCTCTCGCTAATTGCGGCGATTTTTCTCCTCTTTGTATTGGAAAATCTGTTCATTTTTGGAAGTAACTGGTCAATTTTTTTGGTACATTTTTTCGTTAATATCCCGCTTTTCCTTGAACGACTCCCCTGCAGCGTGTTTATCAGCTGTCGCTTTTACCGCCTGGTTCTCCTCACCCTCGCTGCAACTCCCACATCTTGAGCTTTTTTTTCGTCCTTTTTTCGTGAATAAAATTTCTCTAGTGAAAGTACGTATCCGTAACATTATTTAATCATTGAAAATACAAGAAAAATCTGCAATTTGCGGGCATATTAGACTATTCGTATCGAATAATCTATCTGTTATGGACCCCAAATAGTGATGCAAGCGAAAAAGTCCCCCTTAACGTGATTCATGGCCAGCCCTAAGAGCTCCGACGAATGAGTAATTTTTACAGAATATACCATAGAATTTACGCGACGATTTTTGATAGAGGTCTACGTCATTCCCAGATTACCTTTCGGAGTGTAATTCTTAGGTGTTTTTTTTTTCTCTCAACAAAATTGCGCAATTTATTGATTGCGAATAGGTGATTCATGTTAATACGAATTTGTTTGAAATAATACGCAGACTGAAGGTCTTCAACTGAGATTTATCAATGAACAAATGTGGTAGTGAATTTTCGTGTTACGAAGGCGAGTCGGTCTACCGTGGGTAACGATTATCCACGGCGAAGAGCATGATACTTACGTCATATGTCATATAGAACGTATGAGTTTGACCGTGGACACAAAGGGGGAAAGCATTCAAAATGAATATAAACACGTTATGAGTATGTAACTGGGGAGGTGTGCACATACAAACATGTAAGTGCAATGCGCGCATGCTCGCCGTCCAGACAATAGAGATGATCCGTTGATCCTTGCGTGCACAGAGTTTTTTTTTTCTTTTTTTTTTTTTTAATGCAATTGTTGATGTCATTCTAACTAAACTTTATGTTCATTCTTAACTCTCTGGGGGGAATTACAACAGATTCATTAACTTTACCCGAATACACAATCGGCAATTGCCTTTTGTTTTCCCTCTCTCGTTAGTCAATTAATTCATTTTTAGGAATTACTACATATATATACCAATATGATGAAAACAAAAGGGAATATTTCAAAAACGATGTCCACTGAATTAAAGAAATATTCAATCTCATTTGAAAACAGAGCGAGAACAAAGACTCTCGAACAAAGACTTCCGAAATTATCACCACTTGTTGCTGGCGTGGGTGTTCAGATAGGCCTCGACGGTATAACACTCATTATTTCGAGCTAAAATGAATCTGAAGCCACTGGAAAAAAAACCGTTACTCACCCATTCATTAGTCCCATTAGATAAAATTCTGTTCTGATAATTTCCAAAAAATAAAATACAAAAGAACTGAATAGCTCACGGATCCTTTGGGCGTAACAAAATAGACGAAATTTTATTGTTATTCATGAAAATTCACCTGTGGAGGGCCCGTTAAATTCTTCAAAATTGATTCAACTCAGAAAATCGTCTTCAATTGGCAAATATTTTCCAATCGCACATAAATGTCCTAATAACCTCTTCATCACGTATCAACTACCTCCCCAGTCACGTACGTCATTATCCACCTGGCAGGGGTATCCAGACACTGCTCCAAAAATGGATATCATGACGCCAGTCCTCCTTATACAGTAATCAAGCATGAAAAAGACGAAAAATAATGATTAAACATGTCCTTCTGTTCTGTACTCAAATTATTCATGAAAGCTCTCCCTCTGAAAATCTCATGTCGAGAATTTTGATATAAACCTCGAGGTCACATCTAGTCTATCCCGTGTTGCCCTAATTTTTATGATCCTCGAGAAGAAGTGATTATATCAGAGTTTAGAGGGCTCAATAGTTGTCTGAACTCTTCCAAAATGTATGGAAACTAAATTTCTTTGAATCAAAAATTCTAGAATTGCGATTGACAGAGTATTAACTAATCCTTACTACTGAATGCCCATCTGAGGAGGTCAAATCCCCCGGCAAAATCAATCAAATCCATTATTTCTTGTGAAAAATTAATCCAGCCAATGGCTGTGTCGGAAAAAAAAAAACATTCCCACCGAAAATAGTTGGCCTCATCTAATATTGAGTCTTTGGTGCTGGGCACCTCGAGCACCCAGTAACATCATGCCCAAAATTTTGATAAACCCTCAAAGATTATTCCTAGACATTCCCCTAAACAAGGATCGTGGCACGTGGATATAGCACTCGCTAACGTATTTATTATCCTCAACCCCTCGACACAAGTTTCGTGTCTCAATGCATCTGCTCAACCTCGTCCCAACAACTTCCTCCAGGCCCCCACCCAGTTTCTTATTCTGCTTAGTTCTGATCTATGAAGAAAGAAAGAAAGAAAAAAAAACGTCGTTTTTTCTCTTCACGAGTGTCTCCTCCCACTGTACCCCCATTAGAAAAATCCAAGTGAGCATTACAATCAGAAGAAGCTCATCTAGTTCAGTAAAATTGGGGTGAGGGTTTCTTCAGCATTGATGGTTGCATCTCGGGGTGGAGCACTTGAGGACATTATAAAGATATATAAAGCTATATCTACCCCTCACTGGTAGTGTCTAGGGGCATTGGAGGGGTGAACTTGTACCCCACCCCTATTTTGCCGAGGCCCCAGCCCTCGGCTTCCGGTTGTAATTGGAGACCCTCGACTCATGCGATCCCCACTGACACAAGGTGGTGAACACGGCGTGGATATGAGCATTGCGTTTCTCGAGGATGTGGTGAAGTACTTGGGGATGAGTTCAAAACAAACAAATTTGTGGATTTTTTTTTGAACAAGTCCCAGGTATTTAACATCTCTTATTTTACCCTCTGCTCACTTATTTCTCAACATTTTTCCAAAACTCTCTCTAACAATCTTCCTAATTTTCTCGATTCTTTTTTCAAATTCACATTCATAATTCGAAGGTTTTTATTTTATTGCAAAAAAAAACGTTTCCAAATGGCCGCCTGTGTAGATAAAAAAAATTCAAAACAAAAAGAATCTAGTTAACGATCGACATCCAGGCCTTAGAATATATGACATCTGTATATGAAAAAGAAGAGGAAAGATAAAATAATCCAATTTGCCTTTTTATTCAAATTTTTGTGTAAATTTCAACAAACTTTTTACATTTTTTTAAATGCCAAGCAATAGTCATTCATGAACAAGGAACAATACCAGCAGCCACTGCGCATGTGCCGTTGCTTTTCACTGTTCCACCACTGGTTTTATTTCGTCGTGAAGAGAGAGAGAGAGAGAGAGAGAGAGAGAGAGAGAGAGCTGGGGTTTTCTCAATGTTTTCACGAGCGGAGGAGGGATATACCGGCAGTGTATGCGAGTATGAATGAAGGGAACGGATGAATACAACCTGTGCCAAAAAAAGAGAAAAGCAAGATAGAGAAATCCCTCGTTTCCCTTCTCCTTCGTTCCATTCATCTCGAGCGTCGTATCCCCTACCCGTAATCCACCGGGGCCTTACTCAACGGAAGCGAATGTCATTTTAACGATATACCGGAGTTTCTCGAGGTTTCGATAAATTATTCATCCGGAAAATTCATATTTCGCTCAATTTCCACTTGAAAAAAATTTCTAAATCCCTATTTAAATGTCACGGAGGCAATAATATATCAAATTTTCCTGAAGCTTATCTATCAAAAGTGAGAAAAAAAAAAAAAGTTGACAATTTAATTTGACTATTTCACAGAGAAAAAAGGGGGATTGAGGTAATGATTTTGCCGAGAACTTGACCAGTAGATTGTCGACATTTCTTCAACTACAATGAAAACCCCATTCCCCCGCGAGTCTCCAAAACGGCGTCTCAACTCCATTTACATTCACTCCTGCCTTCTCCCCAAAATTAGGTAAAACCTTTTCCCCAAAAAAGAGAAAAAAAGAAGAAGTTCAATATTTGTATGGGGTCAATAATACCCGGGGTTATTTCACCGATTCAGAGCCCCGCGGACAATGGATCTTGCGCAGGTACAGCTAGGTGGAAATAATAAAACTACCAGAGTAATCCAAGTGCAATAAAGACTCCCGACAGTCTCTCTCTCTCTCTCTCTCTCTCTCTCCGTCAAAGAGAGAAAATCGAGGGTTAGTGCGTATATTTTAAGGAGGAGCATTGGAGCTATCCATTGTGCGCCCAAAAAAAGCGTAAGTCCCATTTGGGCCAGCTCCCCTCTCCCTCTCTACCGACGAGACCCGGGGGAAAGGGAAAAGAAGTGTATGAAGAAGTGAG
The DNA here is from genome assembly GCA_030522845.1 of Psyttalia concolor. NCBI lineage: Eukaryota > Metazoa > Arthropoda > Insecta > Hymenoptera > Braconidae > Psyttalia > Psyttalia concolor. Next base: position 19,161 of record JAPYZM010002071.1, read on the forward strand.
AGGAGGTGAGGACTTCCGGTCCCCTCTGTATCACGTGCGAGCCACCGTGTGTGCCTGGGACTCCCCTACGTCTCTCCGGCTCACCCTGCATCCGGTCCCCCCTCACCCCGACGCAACTCGAGAGACAGACGAGGAGAGAAAATAAATATAACCGAGGAATCGACGGGACACGAGAGACTCCGGAGTACAAGATGGAAAAATAAATGCCACACCGAATTGTTTCGGTCGGTTTTACGCTACCCTATTATTAATATCGACGGCTCCGACTATTTTCACCCGTTTTTGGTGACGATGTGGGTGTCCCGGTGGGTATTCAAAGGTCAGATAAGTGTAATGGAATTTAATAATGTGGGGGATAAGCCGTAAAAGTTTGAATGATTACAGTGCCCTTAGGATCTGAGGATTTTTAATTATCATCACAGTACCGGGAAAAAATAAGCACTTTTCGGTGATACATTTCTTCCTGTGGTTGAAATATCTTGGACTGTTGGGGTAGAATGGAACGTCTTCAATTGACGATAGCTCGGGATCGTCAGAGTGAAAATTCATCATTTTTTCCTATTTTTTTTTTATCAATCATTAGAATATTTCCATGTTGCTCCCGGATATTTTTCAAAGAAATCTGCATCTTCATCAAGATGTTTTCTATCAGCGTTAGAGGCTTGCACATCTGTCCATTGGGCTTACCTTTTAGTGCCTCCAGTAGTTCCAGTATAGTTCTTCCTCAAATGCACTAATTTACGGAAAAAATTGTTTTGAATCCATTTGGTTGAAACGCTACGAAACTACCGAAGAATTGAAAAAAAAAACCTGTTGATCATGAATTCTATGTTCCACTTGAAGATTCCTCCTTTTTCGGTTTTAACAGATTGTTTAGCCGGGAAGTGTATCCAGCCACATCCGGTCTTACATACATCCATAGTAACATGGGAATATTTCGGCTGGGCTTTCCGGTCTGCTGGTCCTCGTGTGTATATGACCCCCTCTCGACCAAGCAAACATACGCGCTCGTCTCCCAGTTTCGTAAAAAAAATATCAACTAAAAGAGACGAGAGAGGAAAATTCTGGATTTATTCACTCAAGGTGTACTAAGGCACATGCCCATTAGCCCATTCCGGGAATAACAATTCATTTTTCATATTTAAATCGAGATAAGAGACAATGGAACTACTCGCGAATTATAAATTACTGGATTTCACTCGGCCAATCCCGAGGTATTGTCAATTGAAGACATTCATTCTCCCCACCCTCTCGTAATTGTGAAAAAAAAAATTGCGTGAGATCCCTGAGAATTTTAGATCAGCTTCTCGAGGCTACTATCGCTGGTTCTCCAATTAATCCCCAAAAATCGACAACATTTTATCGCTTCTCTTAAAAATCCCAAGCAGTCGATGTATTCGTCAATTCCCTCGCCCTCCACCCCAGAAATAGATTCCCACATCTCCAACTCGCCGACTCCCGAAAATATTCGTTAATTACTCACTCCCCCACTTGGCGAGCAGGTGGTTTCCTCCAAAAGCCGTGAGGGCGTCGGATTCCTCCCCCCCACCCCCCCCCCCTCCCTCGAATACAATTAAGAAACCAGTCTTCGTCTGCGTCCCCATCAAAAACAATCACAGTCCTGCGACTCTTATTCGGTTCTCTCTTTTTCCTCATTCATCCACCCCCACCACGACTCGCCGTCCTCACCCCATCCCCTTCT
>JAPYZM010002072.1:0-15460 GCA_030522845.1 Psyttalia concolor
TTTTCACGTGTTACGAACAATATTTTTCATCTCAATGTGTCGAAAAAGCACTTTACAGTCGCTCGACGCAAAGCGGAGAGTGACTGAAAAGTTACTTTTTCGACACAGCGTGATGAAAAAATTGTATCGGTAATTTCTCGATAATTTCCCTGAAGTTGCTTAGTAACAAACAAAAAATTTCCAGGCACTCGAGCCCACCTTCACGTGAGATACGACATGTTTTCGAAGATGTCCAATGCCATGCTTTCATTGGTTGAAATTCGGTAGGGGAGGACGTAGGGGGAAATAATCGACCGAATACCTCTCGTGCTTGAAAATTAATCGAGTATTTCCCTCAAGTTTCCCTGTTTATCAACATCCGCGTGCAGTTTGGCACAAAATGCTGCCAAACTTCACGCACATGTTCATAAACAACGAAAGTCTCGGAAAATGCTCGATAATTTTCGAGCACTCGCGGTATTATAAGCGAAAATATTAATAGAAAATAATTGATTTGTTTTTATTTCGTCAATTTTGCGAAAAGGTATGCATACTCTTCGAACGTTTTGAAATTTTTGGTCGTAGAAAAAAATATGTAAATTATCAATTATCAGTATAACGTAGTGTGTTAAAATTTCTTCTATAAAATTTCTTGGAAAGACATATTTTGGATTTTATCATGAGATGCAAATGAAAATAGAAGAAAAAGATAAAAAATAGCCTAAGCTAATTTATTTTTCAAGATGCAAGAAGTGCAAAAAGTTGTGTAATTTTTAAGGAAAATCAATAAAAAAGATTTGAAAATTGAAATTGTGCATAATGTGCAGAAATTTTTGATGCGCTTGGTCATTCAAGTTATAATTTAATTGAATGCAAATTTCAAATCTCATTACCTAACTTTCCGAAATAAATAAAAGTTCCATTCATATTCCTTACATCAAATTAAATTATGTAAATTATTAAATCCAGAAAAACTATTAACGTATCGGTATTATGTAATTATTAGTTGATAATTATTTACCTGCAATTGTCATTATCTCCGAGACTACAGACTGCTGTTGTTTTTCGTATCTCTCACGAGCTGCTAGATAGTCATCATTAAGTTCAGTTAATTTGTCATTTCTGAACTTGACGCCTGCTTTTATTGACTCAAAGACCTCGTAAGACTTGTTGTGACGGAGAATTGGCTCATCCTTAAGAGTTATCCTGAAGTAGTATCCCTGTTGCTGAGTTGATTCGAGTTTAATGTTTTTTCCAGCATCCAAATTGAGATCGTTAGCCGCTTTGTTCAGGAGATTTTCTATTTTACTCTTCAACTTCTCCATTGTTTGCCTTAACTCTGCATCCAAAATATACCATTATTTTCAAATATACACTATCAGAACAATGACACTGAATTTGAATTGGGGGTTAAAGAACTATGAGATTTCGAGTTTCACGAAATATTCAGGGAAATTCTAGATTTTTGAGTAGGGTAAAAACGAAAGTGCCTCAATGCACTCTAATTTTCAAACTAGCATAAATATTCAGTATCGAGTTACATTGAATATTTAGTCAAATCGGAATTTTCGTGAATTCTCATAGTCTTTGTCCTGAAAAATCAAGAATCCATCGACCGACTTTTGTAGATTTCTATTGACTTTCAGTTTTGCTAATAAATTAAGTAGAAATGTGCTTCCAAATGGATATCATTTTTCAATTACATTTTTCTCCCGAATGGGAGTATTGTAACCATGCAAATTTAACTTTTCGTTTTTTTGTGTTATATAAATGCATCATGTTCCAAAAAGTTCGAAAATGCGATTTTAGATGCTGTCTGTATGCATGTTCCTTTCTCAATATTTCAAATTTATACACGACTGAATCCATGGAATTAAATGATTAGCATTTCGAATTTAGGTATCGTCGAGGCCTATCCATCGAAATTAATTAAAAATCGATTCGTTTCATATTACTTTCTTTTTCATTTTTCAGAAAATTTGCATTATGGCAATAATTTTAAAAAATGTTTGGAATTCCGTTCAGGATGGCTTAAAACATTTGCTCGAACATCCTTTGAACCGAGCTCGAAGACGAGAGTCATAGCAATAATAGTTTTTTTATTTTTGGGATTTTTTTTACTTCATATTGAAATTTCCTGCATATATTCAGATTTGAGCTCGTAGGACTTTCAATGAAGATTTTTAATATCAGTTCAGATGTGACAGTATCGGAGATTGGTGATATTTATGGTGTTACATCTATTGATGTGATATTTATCACTTTTCATTACAATTTTGAAGTACTCCGTGGATGTTTGAAAATAAATTTGAAAATTTAAAAATTTGAAAATAATATAGGCAATATCACATGTTTATTTCATATTCAAAAAAACAATTGATTCATTGTTGCGGCAATTATCAAATTAAAAAATCACCATTCGAGAGCATATTGCTAATTGATTAATAAAAAAACGATATTATATGAATTTTAAATGCATCTCCCACTTATTCCGATTATGCCCTAATATAGGAATTTTCATAGGCAGCGGTGGCTGTGCGATTAGTGTGGATTGGCATACGAGCGATTCGGGTGTACCAAGATCCCCATAAGCGCCAAACTTGCGTCGCTTTTGTTCCACCCTTGGGCCAACATTACGCCGCATGGTTGAACGAATTTTATCAAATAATTCACAAACTAGAAATGGTCTAGACTCCATTTCCAAGCCCGGCCTAGATAATATAAAAATGAATATTTCCAACCTGAATTCAATCAATTCGGACAAATATTTTTGTTTATCATGGGAAAATTTGATTAAATTATCGTGGTAAAATTCCTGAGCCCCAAATTAGTCCTACAAAAAAGTAGAGACTTCGATTGCAATCATTACAAAACTTCCAGTCGGAAGTGAACAATGAAAAATGAGTGATAATCACCTGTAGATGTAAAACTGTAAAAGTGAATGACATAAAGCATTCTAAGTGATAATTACCTTTTAATTCTTCATCGAAATCCGGCTTCACCAAAAAATCTCCAGCATCAGTAGCCTCAAGATCAATTGTCTGCTCCACCATCTGCTGAAACTTATCCATATCATCGATGGCTCCCTTAAGTGGTTCAATGATCATCGCCGTCATAGCAGAGCATCCATCAGCGGCAGTTAATGCAGCCGTCAATACGGGCAAATTGAGCATGCACATATACACTTTGTAGCAATCTTGGAGACCAGCATTCTTCCTCGTGAGTTTCTTCGACAGCTGTTCGAGATCCGGAATTCGCCTGAGATGATCCTCACTTAGAGCTGACCTAAGATCACTGTCTTTAACGAGCTGTTCAACGATATCATGTCTCTCTTTAATCAGTGACAAGTCCTTGAGTGGCTGTCTCACCCACTGGGCAACCAATCGATGGCCCTGGGGTGTTCTGCATCTGTCCAGCAGTCCCAGAATACTCGTAACAGCACCACCAACTATCGATGATGATCCAGGTGGTGGATCGATGTTCAATGCTTTTATCACAGCTGCATCGAGCTTCAAGTAGCGAGAGCGCTCCAACTGCTTCACCGAGAATTGTCCAATGCTAGATGCATCAGACGTCAGATCGAGGTATTTGATGAGAGCAGCTGTTGCTGACATCGCCTGTTCCAAACTCGTCTCTGGCAGGGCCTGAGCATTCTCCTGCTGGCCTTTTTGAAATTTCAGGAGAGAGTTGAGGTCCTGGATTAGGGAGTCTGTAGAGAAATCGGCCTTCTTACGAGATGTTATGAGAACATTGTTGCGCTCCAACAGGTGCTTGAGAGTTTGAGACTCCTTGTTGCCTCCACTCTCGATCAGGAGACACTCTTTTGGGGCGTTTGTCACTACCAGCGCCTCGAGATCTGAGAAGGAATCGTCGTCTGGGAACTCGCTGACGAAAATCGTTGTTGTCACTGTGTCGATCACACTAACCCCTATCACCTGAAAATAAATCGGGAGTATAACGCGTATAAAACAAATTTTATGAAATTTTGGGACGTTCGTTAGACGAATATACAGAATTTCTTATTAGTTTTTGCATGTTTCTGGGGAAATATTTTATTGAGATTTTTTATAGAATAATATAATTTTCATCACGCTGTGTCGGAAAAGTACTTTTGGGACACATTGAGATGAAAAATTATGTTCGTAACTCGTGAAAAAAGTGGCTTTTGACTCCTGGGATTATATCCCTCGCCTTCGGCTCGTGATATAAATCTCCCACTCGCCAAAAACCATTTTTTTCACTAGTTACGGAAGATACTAGTCTTACACAATCTATTCTCTTGATATATATAATATTTTCAATTTAACATTTCAAAAACTAAAGAAAAGTTGAATTGAAATCCAATAGAATTGCCTAGCGAATGTTCTGAGATTTTCTAAAATTTAAAACGAAATAATTTTGCATTGACGTAACATGAAATTATTGAGTTATCGGTGCTTGCAGAAGAATTTTGATTTTTATTGATTTTTAACTGCAGGCGGGGGAAATCTTTTTTATAATTTCAAAAATTTGCATTTTTGTCTCAGGTACTCAGAGAAAATATTTACAGGTTGCTCAGAAGCGAATTAAGTCGGACAAATATAAAAAAAACTGTAAAAATGTGAAGGAAAGTCTGTTTGACTGACTTGAGGTATAGTGTAAACCATAAATTATTTATTTATTTATTTATTTATGGTTGTACTCTATGAGAATTTTGCGCCCTTACGTGATTGACTAAAAGTAAATAAATTGAAAAATGAGTAAATTGTTCCTACCTTTGATTTTCCTTCTGTCGCCAACTTAACAGCCATAATTGAGGCTCGAACAGCAATATCCGAATTACCAAAAAGGACATCCTCGAATTGCGTCAAGTTTCCCGGCGAGCCCTTATATTCCACCTTCCAATCTTGATTCCTATTCGTTCCTTTATTTATGTAAACCTCGACTCGATACTGTTTGACCAGCAGCAGTTCTTTGACTAAAGACTCGAACCGGGCTTTATTGAGGATAACACCAGTAATTTTGTTCGGCTCTGGATTGAGAAATACCCTTCATCGATTAATCTGTCAATTCCCAGATCGATTATCCTTTGGAACGTTATCTACGCTCCATTTTATTATTTTTTGTTTTATTACGAGAAAATTATCTGAACATTCAGTTTGGCCATTTTGCGTTGCGATAAATATCCCAATGAGCGCAAATAAGTAATGAAAACATCATTGAAGGGTGGTACAGAGCGTTTTAATTTTTTTATTTAGTAAAACGTGGAATTGTGAGCAAATTAAAAATCCGTAAATTACCGGTGGTTGTGACGGTCTGCTTACTTTGTACTGGAGGAAGAAAGGGAGGTTGGAACAAATTTCATAATAAATTGAGTTTTGCCCTATACATGACTACAAATTCAGAAAACACACTTTGTGCCGATCTTAGTACTATTATTAACAATATTGTGAAAACATTTTCTCAAGTAAATAATGATATTTCGCGGCCTACTATTGCGCAGAGTTTTTTAAGTCATCAGCTGTCACTATTGGGTTTTTGTAGAACTACAACACAGCTGACAGCTGTAAACTTAAAAAACTCTGCGCAATGTTAGGCCGCGAATTATCATTATTTACCTCTGAAAATATCTCCACAATATTGCTAACAATAGTGCGAAGGCCTATTCAGAGCGGTCTTTGTAGGTTTGGGTCATGTGCAGCATAAAATCAAATTAATTGTCAAATTCCTCGGTCCTTCCCCTCTCTCTCTAGTATTGAATGGCAGGTCGTCACAGCCACTGCCAAATTACGAATTTTTAAGTTGGGGATAATTACACTTTTCTATTAAAAAAAAACTGAATGCTTCGTATCACCCCTCAATGATTTTTACAAATTATTCATTCATGCTTGATTGGAACATTTATCATAATCCAGATTTGTCAAACAACATGTTTAGATAATTTACTGGGAAACAATAAAATGGAGTGTCAATAACGATCCACAGATAATCTATCTACGCCTTAATGCCTTCCTTCAATTGTCCTGACGGTTTAATGGGGCAAAAACTCACCAACTCCAATGTCTTTACAAGCTGATGTTGTCTTGAATACTTCTTTAGCCACAAATATCGCATCTTCTCCGTGCGCTGAGTAATAATCAACTCGATTGAACAGGCGAATTGTGGTGTCGGGTTTCTGAAATTGAAATTTTACAAATTGACATTTTTTAAAAATGTTTTTGTATTAAAAAATGCGCGATTTTTTTATATTCGATCAAACAACTTTCACATTTTAATAATTAATTATAAGATAAATGGTGTAATTTGTTTTTTTTCCTGAAGAGGTTGGGCTAAATCCAGATATAGTCAAATTATTTTCTTCAAAAATTGAAAGAGTTTTAAATTGAGAAAAAATTAGAATACAATAAATCAATAATATTTCTGCCGATTTTTTTGTAGTTTTTGCGGTTTTTTTCCAAATTACGAGTTAATTTTTCGAAATTTCACTCTTACACATCGAATTTCATTCTTTTTACAATAAAAAATTCCAGCATCCATGGAGAACGTCCATGAAGATGTTCCCCAAAATATTTCAAATAGATTTATTTTTCTCAGAAATATCTATTTGCGAAATTATCTTTTTGGAAATTAAAATGAAAAAAAGAAAAGGTTGTTACTGTAGACATTTTTTTATAAAAAATCTATGGAGTATTGATAGAGACATAGCAAATCGAATTTTCAATCAAATTCACCGGAATTTTCTACGGAACGCAATAAACTTTAGAGTTAATTTCATTTCTGTTATTAAAATAACACCTGTCACCATTATTCGACGCCTTGGAAAATTTTTCAACAGTAATTTGCAATAAAAATAACCAACAGACCTGGGGCAATACTACTTGAGATAAAATAGATAATTGGAGGAAAAGAAGAGATCAATTAACATTTGACAAATTGCCCTGGAGCCATTTTGGCCGCATAAGTACTACAAATTACATCTGAGTGAATAAATGATGAGACCGATTTAATCGCATTCATTACAACAATAAGATCATCATTACTCCCACAACAATAACATCAAAATTATGATTTTCCTTGACCCAATTACAAGAATAACAATTCCAGCTAACGTGTTCTTGACCCGATTAAACTACTCCCCGTATTTTCCCATACAGTCCAATATTTTCATCATTTTTTATTGACCCCTCGAGGAAAACCCAAGTTATCAGTGAGTCTGCTCTCTTTTTCGACGATAAGAATATCCCATAATTGAATTACGACAGTTAAAAAAAAAACAGACACGTGTCAGACTGTTTTCATCCCCCTTCATAATATGTTTGTCCGCGAATGACATATCGCGTGAAAATAATGTCGAGTATTGATTATTGCCAAAGTACCACGAAAATTTACGATATTAAAAAAACCTTCGCACATATCTTTGAGTCAGGGGTCAATTTATTATCGTGGATCATTCTTCAATCACGCACGCGGGATTCGAAGAAATTTTCTTATCCAAGCAGGAGTTGCCGGCGAACTCTGCACTGGGAGAAAAATCAATAAATTTTCAAACAACTCTTGCTCGAGTCGACAGAAAGTGGTAGTTAAAAATTACAAAAAAGGAATGGTTTCGTTTGAGTGTGGTTTTAAGCATCACTCGGAAAAAGAACTCTCGTGAAACACCAGATTTGAAAACATAATTTACCTTTTTTAAGAAAAAAATTATGAGAATCGGGCAATTTGCGAGAGCCATCGATGATGGCAATTTCAAAAAGGTCAATTATCATTTTACAAATGTAAAATATGAGATTGTTTATGTAATTTACGTATTAATAATCATAAAATACGACATTCGATTCCGTAAAATATAAAATTTTTATTTTTTTGTTAAAAAAAACAGCCGCGGAACTTCGTTTTTCGACAATATCTCGGAATCTTTTTGATGCATATAAAAGTCAGTGATTTAACTTTTTTAATTGTCTCACTAAGAGCTAAAAATTTTGAGAAATAAATTCTCCTGTAGACCTTTGCTCTAGGGCGTAATGAAATATATTTTGAAAAATCACGAATTAAAATATGCTATCGCTTGTAGATTCCGCGATATTGTCAAAAGAAGAAATCACGCGACTTTTCTGTTTACCTAAAAAAATAAAATTCTTGTAATTTACGGCGCCATAGATCGTATTTTATGTTTTTAATCCCGTAAACAATTTTCGAATTTATCCTTTTTAAAATCATAATTTACGCTTTTGAAATCGCCATTAACAATCTCAATCAAGGAAAATTAGAGATCGAGGGCGTAAATTGGAAGAATTAATTCTTGTAATAATCATAAGATTTGATAGCTAAAACAAATAGTATATTTCATAACAAGTAAAAAAAACTATTTCCTAGTCTTGTGTACGGTTGTATTTAGAGATGAAAATATATAATGGAGCACCCAATAACGAAAAACTAGCGCTAGAAGTGGCATTTCTTGCTCACACAGATTAGAGTTTTTTTTCAACCATTAAACCTATTTTTGTGACAAAAATAAATGTGAACTAAAAAATACTTTTTGATAATTAAAAAAAAAGATTTTCTGCGCACACGGAAAACTTATTTGAGAACTCCGTTGTTGTTCTCTTAAAATGTCGGGAAATCTGAATATACGGTTCGGAGAATCTTTGTTTATCGGTGAAATAAAATTTATGTTTGTTCATTTTCCTTTGAGAGCGAATGGGGCCAATGATAATGAGGAGTCTCCGCCGTGATTCATTACCATTAATAAGATCAAGTTCATTTGTCCGGGAAAAAATGAGAGCACAGATGAGAGCAAGTTCATTTGTTAATCTTCTTCAACAATTTTAGTGGGTCTGTGCGTTAAAAAAATACCAATATCAATAGAAAAATTAAAAAAATAGTTTTAATAGTTTATCCAAAACATCATTCGATTATTTTTTCTGTACATCTTATCAATTTCCAATTTGTTCTACAAAAGTCCGTCAACTAAAAGTTGTTTTAATTTCTTTACTCCAATTTTTTAATAAGAAAATCATAAAAATCCGGCGTGACCAAAATTAGAAACTTTGCGATGAAGAATTCCTAGATAAAATACCTAAATAGAATGAGTTGGTCTAAACCTTCCCTTAAATAATTCCTCGGAACAATGTACGAAAAAAAGCAGTGAGATCAGATTAAGTTGAATGGAACTGAGTCTGAGGAGAATCTCGCGATCGTACGTAAACCAAACGATTTATCATAAGTGATACGAAAGACTAGAGTTCATGCTTCAGGAAGGTCACACTTAATCGGATGTAGGGTATCAACAAGTTTGACATCATGAGACGATGATCCCATAATTTTGGCAACATTTACTGCACACGTTTGTCACATCGTTTCAATATTGAAATTGAGTCAAGTTGAATTGTCCCATCTCATTGAATTTTGACTTCTCGTGAATGAATAATACGCCCAAAAGAATTTAATCAAAGTTTTCATCGATTGTATTTAACAATTTGGGATTTTTTGTTTCCTTTCAATCGCCGTTTTAATAGAAAATGTTCAATACACTGAGAGAAAAACGAAATTTTGGCTGAAAAATTAATTCTTGCTCTAAGAAAATTTGTTACTATCACATAATTCTTGACCCAATCTTTTTCTTTTTTTCCTTAAGTATTGTTCATTGTCCAGAGAAGGAAAGTTTTTCCTACCTATTCCAAATCCCATCCAACAATGAAGAAGAATGAGAAGAAGGTTCTTCTTTCCCTGGATAACGTCCACATTTAAGGGATTGGCCCAAGAATTATGTGATAGTAGAAAATATTCTTGAACCAAGAATTAATTTTTCAGCAAAAGTATGTTTTTCTGTCAGTGAATGGAATATTGTAGAGAAAAATGCATCGGAATTTAATCTTTCTATGTAACTTGAATGCAATATTGAGCAAATATTCAGATAAAGCCTTCTCCTCGTGGTTACAACCCTCGCCTGCAGCTCGGATCGCAATTTTGCATGTAAGGACGACTTGCCTACTTTTTTTCCCTAGGTGAGACATGTAAGAATTCTAGACTCGTGAAACGACTTTTCCGTACTGACCTTGACTTTTCCTCGTCCGGGAATTGGCATTCGCCCGGTCCCTCGGTAAAGTCAAAGTCACTACGGAAAAATATGTACGATAGTAGTACCAATCTCTCATTTGCTCTATACTCCAATTTGATCAATTTGATAGGAAATTATGCTTCCTATATAACAGGAAAAAAAATGTACAACATTACTATCCAGAAGCATAGAGCTTATTACACGATAAAAATAATAATCATAATATATGAAGACAAAGTTAGTGTCTCACTTATCCGTTTGATTTTTGATATTCAAGTTAATCCAGTTAACAATCATCCCAACAAAAATTCGGTATTCCTTATAATAATCATATTTATTGCCGCATTGCTCAGTCTCATGAAAGTTTGATTTAATGGGATGGACATGTCAAAAAACATTTTCTTATTGTTAATTTCTTCGCGAGATAAAAAAGTTAGTTTTTTAATGGAATATTGTTTATTATATCAAACATTTCAATAGAAACGGTTGAAAACTAACAGAAGATGCAATAGAAATCCACAGAATTCTGTCTAGTGAATACGCTAGGTTTTCTACCAGACATTTTCTTACATAGGACTTTCTATGGAAATGCTAATAAACATCAAATTCTGTTGTTGTTTCCTAAAGGAAACTCTAATGAGTATTGTTATTGACCTAACAAAAAATGTAAATAAAAAAAATGCAAGAATATTTTGAATAGAATTATTTTTATTATTTTATGATTTTAAATAGATTTTAATTGTATTTTCTAGTGAATTTGGCGATGGGATGGGAATATATGCTAAGATATATTTTTTGTTAATTTTCTTGTCGAGATAAATAAATGATTACTAAAGATATATAAATTGACTCATTGTAGTTTACCACTTTGCTACTGTTTTCTCATCCTATTCTCCGACGACATACTCAAATGCTCACAATCGGAATATGCGAATTAACTAGTTGTAAATACGTGTCTGCCATCCTTGAAGTGATACCTGGAAACGCTGAATGAAAGTGAATCTAAGGCAAATCAAGTGAACGCGGATGTATGCATGTGACATCACATCATTCCAAATATGGATTCCCTGAGTAATTATTGTTTGATCGGCGTTATAAATATCTCTATCTGGATATTGGCCTTTTTTATAATCATTACCGACTTTTCAAAAATCATCTTTCAATCATTCAAACGAGATGAGTTCATTCTCTTATTTAACTTCACATTAATGTGTGTCTGTGCTTATATCCAACGAGAAATGACTAGTCAGATGAGTCAAGATTCTCTCAAGATCAACTCCGAAGAAGATTTTTATATGGTCTGAATTTTTTGCATGCAAACTTATCTACACAAATAAGATACCTTCACGATATTAAATGCTGTTGAATTTTTGTGAGTCAGAGTAGAAATCGTCAATAGACTCAATTTTGAGTCAATAGGGAACAGAGTTGTCTCTTTCAATCAAGCAATTTCTCGGTTGCAATTTTAGAGGTTTTTGCTTGGATTTTTTAACAAGAAAAGCAGAAAAAGAATCAAACGAAATTTATACCAAAACGTTTGCAAAACCATTGAATTTTAAATGTTAGTAATTTATAAGATTTATTATTGCACATGTTGACCTTAAAACTACTCAACTGAACATTGCGTGGAAATCCCATAGAATTTTTGATCGAATTCACAAATATTTTTATATTTGTTATGATACATTTTTATTAATGTTGCAACTAAATTTTTTAAATTTTCTCTTGCACTGATTCTATTGAGATTTTTCAATAGAAACTGTCTCTAGTTTTTCCAGGGAATATAAGTAAATTATGTGCGAAACTCAAAGTCCATCATTTTTTGCACTCAGATATAAATCAACGCTCGGGAAACCTACCCAATCGTCAGCAGAATTTAATGAAAATTGTCATAAACAACGAGAATTACCATTGGAATTCCCTGGTAAATGAACTCCCATCTTTATTTTAATTTTCTCATCCATGTTATCTAATACTAATAGCGGCAACAACTACCCACGAACTACCACATTTCCCAACAACAAATTCCAACATCTCCCACTCATATACTTTGCTTTTCGTATAACATTATCGCCCCAAGAAATTTATCTCCAACCGAATTCTGCGCATCAATCACACTGAGTATGAAACTTTGTAGTAGTAATCGTATTCGAGAATACCCAATACGTAGCACAACGTGCCCTCAGAGTCATCGGTTTGTCGCCGGAGAAGGGGTTGGCTGTACATAAAACCAATCGCGGATGCCCAGATCAGTTACAAATGCACTTGATTTTTACCAGTGAACATTGAAACAGTCTCACAGTGCCAAGTGGTCTACACCTTTGAGGTAAGACCCCCCATTTGTGTGCAAACTAGCATTAGGTGAAGACTGAGGAAACCTTACTTTCCCCAGATCACGTGCAAAAATGGCCCTCAAATTGGCAATAATTGTTTGTGCCATTACGTCACAAACATTTGGAGCACCGAAGCCCTGCTACACAAACTGTGCAACATCAGGATCTACCTTCAGTCATGAGACAATTTCTGGTATGAGCACCCATGGAAGCTTCATGGCTCAGCAAAATGCGGCGTTCCAGCAGCTTCACCAGAGCCTAATGAATCAACTCCAGGAGGCGCATCATTTGGATTACAGTCAGCCAGGCACCTGGCACAGAAATGCAGCTTACAAGACCGAAGACGGTGGACAGGTTTACCAAGAGCACGGTAAAGTCGAAACCGATAACTCTCAAATGCGCTACTTCAAGAAAAATTACACGAAATCATGGGGAACGGGAGGTGGTGCTTTGAACAATGACCTCTTGAGTACGCAGGGACGACTGACTGGCGGTGGCTTCTCAGGTGGTTCGAGCCACCACGAGGAGCATCACCAGAACTGGGAGGTCAATTCCAATGGTCAGCACTCCCAAAACATCGAGGACCTGGGGGTCCAGCAGGTCCCAACAACTCAAGTATCCCAGAACGTCATCCACAATTTCGAGGAGATGGCGAGAAACCTTGAGTCTTACATCAGCCAATGCACAGAACGCGTGCAAATGGGTCAGTTGAGTAATTATCAATCATACACTGATGTCGTTCAACAGCACTTGGACCAAATGAAGCAAGCCGTTCGGGATAATGGATTGTGGAATAGATTAATTGGCCAAATTACTTCGCTTGAGACTAAGTTGAATGAGTTGAAAGTGCAGGCGCAGCATTCCGCAAATCTCGTGCATACTGGATCAACAACGAGTCACAGTTCCAATACAGTCGTGACATCAGGTAGTCATCAACCTGTTGTTACACAGGTCCCCGTGACAGGATCAATTCGTCAGGATGACGAGTACAAGAGGCGTGTTAGTATGACGAGCACCCATCCAGCACCAATTCAAGGCCAATACGTTTCGGGTTCGTCAGGCGGATATCAGCAGTCGTATCAGTACGGGTATGTTGCAATGCTCTCGCGCAATTCGAGGGGGGATAACTGATTATATTTGTTTCAGGTCACATGGTCAGAGTGGTTACGTGAGTGGCAGTCAAGATTTGTCGAGCGGTGGCAGCCAATATACTGATTACACCCAGCAAGCTGGTTATGCTCAGCATGATGGGGGGTACAGTCAGCAGGCAGGTGGATACACTCAGGGCCGTGCTGGATATGGCCAGAACACTGCTGGTAGTTATACCCAGGGCACTGCTGGATACAATCAACATAATGGTGGATATAATCAGCACAATGCTGGCTACAATCAACATAGTGCTGGGCGCAATCAGCATAGCGCTGGATACAGTCAGCACAATGCTGGATACAATCAGCATGATGCAGGATACAATCAGCACACCGAGCAAGTCTACCCCGTGCACACATACCCGACTAAGACAGTTGAGGAGAACTGGAATGCGTCAGGCAGTCGTAAAGAAACTACGTATGGTAATTCACATGTTTTAGAACCCGTTCGCAATGCAGCTATGCGCTGCAGAGGGGCTGATGGCCAGTACAGCAGTTGGTGTACCTCGAACAGTGGTCAAACCGAGAACATCTATGGAAATCAAGGGTCTGGGTGTCAGGGTGCTGCGTATGGAACGCTGTGTAAAAGGTATAAGAGAGATATCAAAGACGACTTTTCCCAACAGACTGAAGATTTGACGCAACAGACTGAGGATTTGACGCAACAGACAGAGAATTTAACGCAACAGACTGAAGATTTGACACAACAGACTGAGGATCTCAGTCGGCAGGTTGGTAATTTGCAAGTGGGTAATCAGCGTAGGGATCAGGGGAGAGATCGCCACAATGGCCAGGGTAGTGATGTCAATGACCAATCGGGGGGTATTGAATTTGGACAGTATGGACAGCGCCAGGATAGAAATGGACATCGTGGACATGGTGTCCATGGTCATGAGCAACATGGACACAATGATGGAGATCAGGATCATACCCAACAGACTCAAAATTTTGATGACTTCGCTCATCAACATCAGCAGCACGGGCATGGACATGGTGTCCATGGTCATGAGCAACATGGACACAATGATGGAGATCAGGATCATACTCAACAGACTCAAGGTTTTGATGACTTTTCTCATCAACATCAACATCATGGGCAAGGACATAGTGTACATGGTCATGAGCAACATGGACACAATGATGGAGATCAGGATCATACTCAACAGACACAAAATTTTGATGATTTCTCTCATCAACATCAACATCATGGGCATGGACATGGTGTCCATGGTCATGAGCAACATGGACACAATGATGGAAATCAGGATTATTCTCAACAGACTCAAACTTCAGGAGACTTCTATCATCAACATCAACACCACGGACATGACGTACATGGTCATGAGCAGCATGGTCACAATGATGGAGATTATAGATACAATCAACAAGTTGATCGACTCAATTATTCTCAACAACAATCCGGGAATTTACAATTGGGACAACAAGTGCAACAGACTGTTGATCCGCAGAACCATCGTAGTCGGGGCCGAGGATCCTACAGAGGTGAAACTCAAGAGACTGAAGACTTCAGTCAGCAGACACAAGGTTTCGAGGATTTGACGCAACAGCAGACAACCAGTGGTTTTGGATATGGAGAACAGAACCAACAGCGTGGTCACTCTGGTCGGCATAGAGGGTTTACTGAACAAACTCAAGACTTGAGTCAACAAACTCAATCTTTCGACGATTTCACTCAGCAAACTACTGGAGATTTTGGCTTTGAGCAACAACAAACTTCTGGTCGTCGCAGAGGCTACGGTCAACAAACTAAAGACTTGAGTCAACAAACTCAATCTTTCGACGATTTCACTCAGCAAACTAGTGGAGATGTTGGCTTTGAGCAACAACAAACGGGAAACCTTCAATCGGGAAATCAACGGGGAAATTCTGGTCGTCGCAGAGGCTATGGTCAACAAACTGAAGACTTGAGTCAACAAACTCAATCTTTCGATGATTTTACTCAGCAA
>JAPYZM010002073.1:0-15228 GCA_030522845.1 Psyttalia concolor
TCTGTAAAAAGGTACGACACTGTTCCGTAATTTTTACGGAATATTGTTTTGACTCGCAGATTACGGAACTGACACGTAATTTTTATGGAATTTTTCTCTACGTGTACGGTTATGCATCGGGCGCTCTTTCCGATTCAGCTATCCGGCTGCTGGCCACTGCTTCAGTTCAAATTTCGTGCACATATTGAGCTTTCACGTCCTCTGTACATGTGCTGAAATTTTTTTTCTTCATCCCCACCGAAAGTACGATCTTCCCCGCCGATTTTGCTCTGGCAACAACGGTCTGCTTCAAATAACGCGCTCTCTGATTGGCTACCAAATTTTTGTGGCTCGCAAGCATATCGATGCATATAACACTGCCTGTGAATCACCAGATATACAAAATCAGCATAACTTTTAACATGAAATGCTATCCCCACCGCCTCCATTTTGCACTTGATCCTGTTAGCCCCACTCCTTCGGTTGATGTTAAAAGTTATGCTGACTGAACCATAACATAATAACCTGAAGAATGGACAACTCTTCATTAACTCTTCATTGGAAGATTCTGCAGACGAAGAGGAAATTGTTAAAACATTTGACGAAGAGGCAAAAATTATTATACAGAGTGAAATATTACCAAAGAAGTCTACAACACGGACACCAAGTGGCGAGAGCAGGATAAATATTTACTGCCCAGCTCAGAAGAAAACAATTTAATTGTTTGTTTCGAAAGTATAAAAGCAAAACTTGAAACACCAAGTTTATGGAATATATGGAGCATAGTCCGAACAACTTTAAATACAGATAACAACATTGATATCAGCAATTATTTGAACTTGAAAAGCATTATAAAAGCATGATTAATAATTTGATAATTGCATTTTCAATCGTTATATTTTCAACATCCCTTCATGTAATTGTCAGAAAGAGAATGATTCGTTAAATAATTGAAAATTCGAAAATATATGTATTAATAGTATATTATGCAACATGTGCGTAATGGTGTTTTTGGCTCGTGGGAGGTTGTAACACGAGCCAAAGGCGGGTGTTATAATCCCACGGGCCAAAAAACACCATAACGCACAAGTTCCATACAATATTATATGTCATTGTGCCCGTATAATATTATATAAACTTATTTGATATTGATATGAATAATATGCTGTTATTACTGTGTAGAATTACGTTTCTATGCAATATATTCAATTATTACCAAAATTCCGATTTACCTTTCAGTTAAAACGATTTTTTACTTTCTCTCGCCCCGACCATCAAAAGCCGGGGCCTTGATGAATCATTGAACGTACTTTCCGGTGTGGGTGACGAAATAGTATATTTCCGGCCTGTCGTTATGGTGTTTTTTACTTGCGCGAAGTTTGATGAATCCAGCCGTAGGCGGGGCGGCCAACCACGCGAGTCACAAAACCCCATAATGACAGCCCAGGAACCATACTCTTCCATAGTGATTTTCATTTTTCCGAGATCGGGCAAGAACCCGTACCAATCCCCGAGCGAGGAAAAGGGAAGAGCAGTGCGGAAAAAGAATATTTCTCACCTAGGGAGGATATTCAGATGAGTTGTTCCGACGTGCAAAATTACCAGCCGAGTCGAAGGTGAGGGTTGAAAACACGTAGGAAAGCCTTGTCTGATTGTCTCCCAAGGGTTGAATACGATTTTTCTGTCAAAATGGACCAAAGTGGGCGATAACCACTCACTTTCAGTCTATATAGGCAGAAAAAAGTATACGACACTCGACCAGAATGTTGGATGGCCTGGCGTACGTGCCTCGGCTTCGCCTCGGCCTTTATATCCCATCCAATAAATCCAACTTTCTGAGCATGAGCCGTAATATACTACTAGTAAAAACTACCGTTCAGTTTGGTAATCGTGTAGTATTTTCAACGGCCGGTAACAATGACCGAACCGCATAGTAAAATTTCCCATCTTGGACAAAAATGATTCCACGTCTAGACAATTTTTAGTGAGGGGTAAATAAACTGTACTAAGAAGTTGGGGAATTCTTCCGGAAAACTAGCTCACTGCTTACTTTTAGTAAGCAGTGAAGAAATTTGACTGAAGCGGTACGGTAATTTTCCCCCAGCGGCCCCAATACTATAGAGGATTATATAACGGAACGGTAATTTCTACAGAATTTTTCTCTCCGTGTACGGCAATGATTTTTACATCAAAGAAGGGAATTGATATAGCATTCTACATTGTTGGGGTGTCACAGGGAACCGTTGGATTCGCAATGGGTAGCACGGCATCCAGGATTATTTTTAATATAAATCAAATTTTTAAGGTTTTGGTATTAAAAATTCAAATAACTAGATTCATGGTCATTATCATGAAAATATCACTACACAATTCAAAAATAAAATATATAAAAAATATAATATAGCTCTGTCGTGGAGTAGAGCTATTGGAAAGTGCTCAAAGATAAATACACTTCAGTTAATCGATTCCCATAATTAAAAATAATGTTAAAAACACGTAGATCTCATTTACAATCCCCAACACAAAGCGGAAGAAAATCAATTGAACTACCCATTTAATATTTATTTATCTCGAATTTATCACAGGGAAAAGAATCTCGAAAGTTTCGGGCGGGACCATCTCAAGCACCTGGGATTCATTGAAAAGTCAAAAGACAAACTCTAACTGCCGTAAACAGGACGAGTTGAGCCATTTGTCGAGGTTTCTTCACAAAGTTACTTCTCCCATCTCCCACTCCAAGCCCTTCCAGCAACTTTTGAGAGAATGAGATGGGCGAAAAATACAAGTAAAGCGTTAAAGAGAGAAAAAACACGGGTATCAACAGCAGGATGTTGAAAAAAATGTCACACCCTCCGGGGGTTGAGGATGGAAGGGACGAAAGGACTGCGTGATAACGACCCTATACGTATTACGGAGATTGTGTGAGAGTAGCGATGATTGCAACTGCAACTTGATACGAACGGGAACAGGTACCAGGGAAAATGGGGGGAAAACAGCTTGTCATATTTAATCGTTTACCCTCAATGTAACACACATCTGAGGACTTTTTGTTGTGTTGAAACAACTTTGATCGCGTTTCACCAATGAAACATTATTTTTCCTATGAAAATACCCAGAATGAACTTCATACCTTTGTGTTTTTATATGAAAGCAGGTGTAATTAATAATGCGCTAGGGTTTGCGGTGGATTGCGAGAGAGAATTCTTCACTGAAATGTCAAACTATTTTTTAGGGCAGGGCAAACATGTAATTTTTCTCTTATTATTTCGATTGTTTTTCAGAACACGAGTTAAATTAATTTCTGATTATCAATACTCATAGTAAGAAGTTTACAGTTTCCAATGAAAGTCATGAAATAAATGAGTAAAATCAGTGGAGAATTGCCACATCAGTTAATCTCGTCTTAACTCATGAAATGACGTCAAGAACAATGAGAATACTCAATTTCTCAGCCGAACACAAAATCAACGAAAAAATTACAGACAGCAACCTGTATATTGCCCTCTACCTTCCCCTCGTCGGAAATAATTACGAAAATCCATTGTCCCGATCACCCATTAATATTTTTAATATAATCCCTTCATAAATCAATAAACTCACCCCCGTTAAAACGAAAAAAAAAATCGAGGGAAGAATTTGGTAGACGGAGTTTATGTAATCTGGCTGATGGTTTAGGTACGTCTAGAGCTAACGGAGGAAAATTGCAACGGCCACTCAGCTGTTAGTCCGCTGAACTGTAGTAAACAAACGAGACGCCACTATAACCTCCATTCTCCATCTACCACTTGCCCCCCTCCCCCCACGCCCTTCCCACTCGCCCACTCCAACTTTTTTAGGTAGAATGGGCATCTCTGATTGCTAATGAATCCTAACGCTATTATGCATGCAACAACGAAAATAAAAAACTTAGGTTTGGGAAAATGTGGGAAAAGCCCCTGACCCCGGGGATTCTGACCATTGGGTGCGGGCAGCGGTTGGAAGAGGAGGAGACAGGGGTCACGTTACCCACTTCCCCAAAACCCCTTCGTTCTGTCTCGTCATTGTGACGAGACAGACGCGCGCGACTGCACCCAGAGTTCATGTGCGTGTGGTACATGCTTCTGGGGACAAAGAGTTGTGCAAACACTGAGTTTACTCCACATAGAGATGGAGATGAGGGAGAGGGGCTGAGTGACATTACTGCACGGGATGTATACAGAACGCCTGGGCAAGTTACCCCAACGGGGCACTTCGTTAGTGAAGTCCTTTTTGCTTGCTTGTTACCTTTCGAGATACTTCGATTAAAACACTAGCATTTTTTTTATATTTTTTGTTTGTTGGAAGAGAAACATTTGAAAGGTCACATTTTTAGGTTGGAGTCTAACAGTTGTTAACTCAAAGGGACCAAGCGCATGATTAGGATAATTGAAATGACAAATTTCCACAAATGTATTTCCTGTTTATTATTGCTCAGGAATTCGGAAACAATACCATTCATTCATCATGAATTTGATAATTTTTCATATTTTTATTTTGCTAGGTACAGTCTGGGAGTATGGAGGGTTATCATGTCATTTTTCAAATCAAATTATCCGATTATCTCAGGTTTATGAAAAATTTCGGGGATAAATGTATGTTTTCATGACTTGAATTCTCGTTTTGTTATACATCATAATGTCCAATAAATTACGATTTTTAATAAAAAAAAACATAAAAGGACGAATATCTCACTAATTACTTTAGGCACATTATTAAAAGTTTTTTTTCTTAATTTCTGTGGGTAAAATACATCGAATAGATGGCCGAAGTTTGTCGTCCTGGTCATCGTAATCATTCCGGATGAAATTATGGTAATCATACTCTTTAATTCTCAAAAAAAAAAAAACACGATCAGTTTCATCGTGAAAAAGAGTTTATTACAGCGAGAAATCAGGTTCGATTTACCAATTCCAAACTGGAAACATTCGGGTATACTTCGCAGTTTTTTTCTATCCGTTCAATTTTTTTTTGTAACAAAAGATCTTTTATCGATACACCGAAACGTTTGAAAAATGAAGTGTTACTTTTTTTGTGCTACAATGTTTGAACTTGTTTTTTATGGCTGGAAGAGATTGTTTGGACTTTTTTTTACTGCTATTTGTCGGTGGGGTGGGTATCTATGCGGGTCTCAGGACGGGCCGAAATTGCGCCGAAGGCCTCTGCAGATGGCGCAGTGAGAGCCCAAAGGAGTGCATAATATTTGTTTGATAATCGATAGGATCACGTCATCGCGTGTTCACCACGATTCCGCTATCCATACATAGGATGTATATTCAAGAATGAGTAATATCGGTCAGTGGCTTCCCTAAATAATCTGAATTCCCCTGATTCCTACAGTGGTAGAATTTTGATTTAAAAATTTGTCGATAACAACAGTGACGAAGAGGTTTGGAATTTGTAGGTCATAAGGCCTTTCACTTAAATGATAATCAATTCTCAAAAACGGACCATTGGGTATACGAGCCATTATTATAATGTAAAAGAGATCGGGGTAAAATGATATTAATCCTCGAAGCTCTCGAACACTCAGCTAAAAATTGAAATGATTTTTACCGCAGGAGAAAAATTGTTGAAGTTGATTTCATTGGTAATTACCAAGCGTCCATACTTTTCAGCAGATTCTTTTCCGTTTTATTTAAAATATAGAATTTTTTGGCCGCAATTTCAATATTTTGTTCGACGAGGTTCTAATAATATGGCAATTGTTAGAAAATAAAAATGTAGTGAAAATTCGTGAAATGTAAATACACTAATAATTTCAGTCCTGAAGTTCCCAAAATTCCTCATGTCTGCAGAGTTTTGGCAATTAGAATAAAAAACCTTTTCTACAGCTCAATTTCAATAATCACTGCAACGACAAATACGAAAAATCCAAGGGATGTCCAGCGCAATCTCGCGAAACAAAAAATAATGGGTGAAAAGGGGTGAAAAAATAATTCTCTTCGACCCGCATTGAGAGGCGGCTCATTTATCCAAGTTCAGAGTCCGTCCCACATCCGGGGGTGATTTTTTCCCTCTTCCTCGTCTGCCCCTTCCTACATGCGTTGCATGCTCGTTGTTCCATCGAAGAGCAAGAGGAATATTTTGCAAAGGAGAAAAAAGGTAATTTTTTTCCTCAATAAGTCTATATCTGCACTCAGTCTAAAGAGCCTTCTGAACGTAATTAACATGTCATCAATGATTCAATTCATCATAAAATTGCGATGTATCCAATAATAATAGCCGCATTTGCTCATTTTGTAACTCAATAGCTTTGTATTGTCGCTGCAAAGACTCCGAGAAAAATAGAAAAATCGTTGAAATTAATCAGGACATGGAAATGACATTTGACGAAGACAGATGGGCAAACGGAAAAGGGTAGGGGTATGAAAATGTCTGCCTCAAAATAACGAACAAAGTGACTATACTCGTCACACGGGTATCGAAGATCAAAGGGATTATGTGGCGGGAAATGTCGGAATTTTGGAAGTAAAATCATTTGACGAATTAATGTGTATTGGGCTTTCCACCGAATTATCCAAATTTTGAAATCCTAGAAATTTACATAATTGCGGTACGTTTTTGAGGTAAAGTTTGATTGATTATTTAAAGTATGTGATTCTAACTCATGGACGTGATTCAAAGAATAACTGGCATTTAAAATATTGATTGGACATATGAAAATATGATCGAATGCGAGACCAAAATGAGTGACAGAAGGTGACCCGAATAATATCTATGAACTATTTATTCAATGATTTGTAAACAAATGCTCCCTCAATTCTATTTATTAAGACAGAGAACCAATTATAAGGAATAATTGGAGCTCTTTCATCAATGATAGAACCAATAAGTTAACAACGACTGGGGCCAATCAATTTCTAATCGGTGAATTTTATTTTCAACACACATTGAGAGGAAAAATATTTGTTCGCTCAGGATAATCAATATCTTTTTAGGGTGAATTATTTCTGAAGGTAATAATCGATGGTGTATCGACGGATGATGTCTTCGTTCATCGGGGTGAATGACTTGATACAATGCGTCATTTCGGTGTCTATAATAGTAGTCAATAATGAAAATTTTATAGACAGTTCGATAGTCATTATCAGGAGAGTGATAGTAAATTTAATTTACGGGCAATGAATCATGATGCACTAAAAATGTCGCGAAACTACTTTTATATTTGTATTTTATATTTTCAGCAATTCATTCTATTATTTAGTGCTCCGCTTAGCAACCCAATTTCAATCGTTGCATGTGTACCCGATATATCGCTGTCCTTTGCAGCACGGCAATTTGCGTTGCTATTCATCATAATTCGAGCACTCTCAATCGGAGGATTAATATCTTCGGCGCGAGAGCACAGAAAAACGCACGTTCCGGCTCTCAAGTTGTAAGTACTAACTGCATTTTCTGCGAATAAATTTAGTTCCATTTATACACTTAAACCGAGTGTTATAATTTCAAAAACTCTTCAATCCAATACCGATCCCCACAATTTTTTTTTCAATAACTCCACCTTCCAATCAATTATCGATTAGAGTGGACAATTATTTGAATCGATCTTTTTCGTACAATCATTAAACCTAAAGTGGTGAGTTATCGCTACAAGACGTTCACTTTTTCTGTAATTTCAGTGAATTTATTATAAGTTGAAAAAAATTTCCAAGAAATTTTTATCAGAAAACAAAGTAAAGTTAAAATCAGATATTACAGCGTTCCAATTCTGGAAATGAATTCACGTCATGTTGACGTCGTTCTTTAAAGAGATTAATTCCATCATCACACTTATAAACTGAAAAATATTAATGTGATGTAGACGACGCCTCCCAATCTGTCGGGAAGCAAACAATGAATGGTACCGATGACAAACAAATACCCGCCAGCCGTAGCTATCACTTGCCGAAAAAATAATCCCCCGGCAATTCAGTACTCATAAAGAACATCCAAACTTACATGTGACAAATTCACCACATTTTCTTTCTCCACGAGTTGTCTCTCCAACCACCTTTTCCACATTCCACCTCTTCCTTCTGACACCGTTGGTCGCCCGAGGGGCCCAACGCCGGCTATTATTATTTTCATTCCTTCCCATTCGCTCGTAACCACCAGACGTATCTGTCCCCCGTCTGTTCGTCCCCGCAGCCTAAAACTCTTTTCGGATATTTTTACAAACCACCCCCTCACCCCCAACCGAATGTACAGAGACCCTCGCCATACCTCTTTTTGAGCCCACGTACGAGTCCCTCTTAGTTTGTACACGACACGTGGGCTAACACCCACCGACATCCGGCATTCCTTTGTCTTTCAACGATGAAAAGTAACGTTAAAAAAAATAGAAAGAAATAACAAAAAGAATCGAGAAACGCATTGAAAAAGAAGACGAAAGCAGTCGAAAAAAAGGAGAAATGCTTTTAAAAAAATGCGACAGATTTGATTATTTCCTGCGGCGCGGAATATCGCGCGCGACACAGAGAAAGAGGGAATACCAGAGGGATGTATGTGAAAAGTATACCCGATCGTTGCCCAAAGTCGAGACGAAAAGGATGAAAGAGGGGTTGGGAATGGAGAGGCACTGGCTAACAATCCCATGGGCGCATCAAGACTGAATACATTGGGGGGCATTCGTAGACGTAGTCCAAATAATCCTATCAATATTAGAGAAAAGAAAAGAGTCGAGCTTTCGGGTGATAATAGAAATCGATTTGTCAGGTTGGGCAGGGGGCGGCTTTTACTTTTCGACGCGTGACTTCTTCGAGAGGGCTGGGGTGTAGGACCAACGGATAACAGATAGCGTCCAAGTGGAAACGGAAGCCGATTTTCGCGAATAAGCCCTCGGGTTTGATAGAAATCTTGTAAAATGGCCTTCGTGAAGACAAATATTATGGGGATAAGTTGGACACTGTTGCGATTTATTTTCAGGGATTTGAGGAGACAGCAGATGAGAATTATATACGGTAGTGAGGTCCTCGGGTTCGCGGGGATCGGTTAATTTATTTGTTTGGAGGTTTTTAGGTTATTTCTGGTTGTACGGAGACTATTAGGGGAGTTTGCCAGAGGGAGCAGTCGGTTTGCTGGTTTAGGGAGTTTACGTGAGGTTTTTTGGCGCGATCAGTCGGGGGTTGGAAATTAGTTGACCGGGGGAGGATGGGTGGGGGCATTCCCAGGAGCGCCCTTGTCTCAAGATGCTTAAAATCGAATATTGTGCATTGATTGGGGGCTTAGGGCGGGACTGATTTATTATGTTAGAATATTCTTTATAAGATGGGGCGGGAATTCGAGTGAAGGGTATAAATTGATATAGTGATATATTTAATGGTAGGAATTAGGGGTTTCGGAGAAAATATAATTTAAATTGAATTTCACAATCACTAATTTCTAATGTTTGGGGTGAAATTCATAGAAATCCATGAAAAGTTCTTTAAAATTAATGACATGTCCTGCAAAATCCAAACTTTTTTTCTGTTATTCTCGGTCAAACGCCCAGTGAAAAAATGGCGAGAACGAAGAAATAAGAGCTTCATAAAACATGAAATGAATGTCAAAAAAATTCACTCAAACCCCATTCACGGGTAATTTTGAACTTCCAATTACGAAGAAATAAGGATATCAGAGAGAATGAGTCGTTACGTAAGTCCTCGCAAAATATTAAAAAATAAAATTATCATAATTTACTGACGCAACGATAGAGAAAAAAACTCTAGTTGATATGTTTCATAAGCGAAAGTGATACAAATCTCCCTGCATTTTTTTCTCACTTCCCTCGTTGTACAACTAATCAAGACTTCACAATGTAATGTGAACGCTAACATTGGCATTATTAATGAAAAATGCAAATATAGAAATTTTCTCAACAGATGGAGCTGGCACATTATCGAATGTAGTCACAATAATTGCGTTTGAATAATTGTCCTATCCCGCCACCAAATGCAACAAATGTTTTTCCATCTCTTTATAACTCCGCAAAAAGACGTTTTTGCGGAGGTAAACAGGCGCATCACTGGTTATAATTTTCTGTAACAACAATGGATGTCGGACAAAAGGGAAACCCAGGGGTCTACCGGACAATGCGAAAAAGCGGCCCATAAATTGATTTGCTAAAGCGTTCCTGAGTACAAAAAAAAACTGGAAAAAATCTCTCTGCCGACCTCGGCAGAGTGGCTCGGGGGCTTTTGTGCTTATGCGCAAAAATTACGTCTAGTCGCCGAGGAGGTGATTGTATTTATGTCACATAATTACACCACAAGCCCAGAGAATACAAAACCCCTGCAGTGTTGTAAGAGAGCATCGAACTAAGTGGAGGAAAAAAAATTATGAATAAAAAAAATTTTGCAATGAGAAAAAGTTTTTGACCGTGGTCAAAACCTTTTTTTTTTACACCAAACAGTGGAAAAAAAGTTCTTCTTTCTCCGCGGGGGTAACAACAGAGAGGGCTGATGTATGTATAGGCGCCTAGCCTGCTCTCTACTCTTTCGCAACCCCAGGGGTTGCAGAATCCACGGCCCACTGAGGGAGAGGGCTAATGAATAGAAATAATTTCTCGCAAAATTGTGCTTTTCGGTAGTTTTCAATTAACCAACCTAGCGCCTGGCTTTGTGAATGGGGCTTTAAGTTTTTATTTCTGCACCACGTTCTATGGATTGCAATTATAATTCCACCGGGTAGCTGAAATGTTATAGGCATTGAGAGGTAGAAAAAAAAAGAACGGGAAGAGAATGCAGATACAAGTGTATAGATTTCCGATGAGATGTTCAATTATTCTGACTTTCAGCGAGAAAAATTGCATCAAATTCAATGCATTGAGGTGTGCGTGAAATATTTACAAACCAAGAGAACACTAATCATTTATTTGCGGCAGTTAACTATTTGAAACCGGTTGTATAACGGATTACATTGTGTTTGCTACAATTCGAAAATTTTCTTTTTTTATCAATCGGATTCCATGGATTGTATGATAAAAAATAGTATATTTTGTAACAAGTGAAAAAAATGGTTTTTGGCGAGTGGGAGGTTTATATCATGAGCCGAAGGCGAGTGATATAATCCCACGAGTCAAAAACCACTTTTTTCACAAGTTACGAATAATATTTTTCATCTCAATGTGCCGAAAAAACACTTTTCAGTGACTCGACGCGAAGCGGAGAGTGACTGAAAAGTTACTTTTCCGACACAGCGTGATGAAAATGAATTTAAAATGATTGAAAAAGTCACTTTAATTGATAAAACGGAAACGTTGAGAGTAAAAAAAAACTAATCACCAATTGTATTTTTTAGATTCCTTCAATTTCTGAAATAAAACCATTAACTTAGATGTTTTATAAATAAATTGTCTCGCAGTATTTCTCATTAGATCCTCTCAACGCATTATAAAATATGACCACTGGCTAAAAAAACTCCAAAACAACGTGTAAAAACGAAACGAAAGAACCTAACAATTAACATGATACGGTTAATAACGGTGGCAATATCACGTGCGTTCATCCGTAATCGTGCCCTCCTCCGGTTCTCTCTGTGGTTTGTATGTAGGGGTAGATTGCGATGGAGGAAATAGAGAGTGGCCAATAGTTTCGTGGCAGTGTGAGAACCGCGTGCGCTCCTCTTCCCTCTCTCTTCCTCCTCTTTTCATATTCCCACTGCCTCACCTCCTCCCCCTCCCTCCTGTAACTCCGAATAATATCGTGGTAATACCAGGCGTTCGGCTGGTCTGGAAACTAGTTTATAGCCAATTGTTATTAAGGCCGGTGTGCTAAGTCTTTGGGTGAACCCCAAACCATCCGCCATTTAAATGAAAGTCAAGGGGAAAACAAAATAAAAATATTGCCACTGGTGTATTGGTGAGAATGGGGAAGATTAAATCGAGGGAAAAACATTGCTCCACGCATCCTCGTGCTCTCCATTCGCATTTCTCTCATTCTTTTTTTAGCCTCGCCAACAGTTGTTTTCTACCGTTTTCCGCTTGGTTACAATTTCAGTAACATTTTAATTAGCGGAATACTAATGTCAACGTTGTGAATGTCCTCGGTACCACAAACTGGAAGTAGTCGAGGAGTCTAATGAGGTTTTGAGGAATAAAACGGGTGGTGCATTTATTTTGAGGTAATTTCTACAGCTCATTATGGAGAGTGGATTTTACGGGGATTTTGAGGAGAGATTTTTACATCTCCACAATGTTTGATGAAATTTTGTGTCATAATATTGTGAATGACTTATTGAGAATATTTCGGTTGTAATAAACGGACATTTAAAACCAATGGATTTTTTGATTAATTCATTCTAATGGCCTTGACCAAGTTCAATGGTTCATGATTCGCTAATGTTTCATGACGGTTTGTGAACAACTCGACAATCAGCAATTCTCATTTTTCCCCACGCAATTGAGAATAGTGTCTTTCCACTTTTTTTACGAACGGATATAAGTGGAAAAACAAATACTTCTCGTATATATTTCTCATAGCTTTGCCCACCTCCTGAATCCGAGGTTCCGTCAATAGCTGGTGAGGCACATCGAAATATCTCACCCCAACCAGCACTGATTTTTTCAAATTATTTGTGACTGTTGTTAGAGCAGAAATTTCAATAAATTTTCTCACACGCAACTTAAATTCAATTGGATATTCTGTATGGATATGACGCACGACTCAACAATCCCAAAATCCCCAAAAGTTTTCTCGATTTTCCCTCGATTCCTCCCATAACATAACAGAACAAGACAGAACATCTCAACTACCCGAATTGGATACGTTTCTCCTTGAGAGTAATGCAGAACGGTCTCCCGGCGACTCGTACAACCGAAATATCCGTCGCGACGTAACGATATCCCTCACCCAAGAATACGAACTTTGGCTTTATGAGGAGTAGAATAAAGGAGGTGGGGAGGGGGCGAAGCGCACGAGGAAGGGGGGGGGGAGATAGAAAATTTGTGTATGAAGGGCCTCCGGTATGCATCGATTTTTGGAGTTCTTCTGGGCGGGCGGGGGGTAAAGTACTTTGAACTCACGTCAATGAGCCATGTCGGAGTCTCTCAGCGGCTGAAGAACAATGCACCACTGACCTGTAACAAATAAATTAATTATTCATGAATAAATCAATCGCTTCATTTTCATAAGTTGATCAATTCGTGCCATTAATATTTTATTCCTTCTGAAAAACTCAGCATCGTCGGTGTATTTTTACTATTCTAAGAATCATCATATTCTCTGATATTCATATAATTAATAATTATTTTCTGTAAATTAATGCAAGATAGAATATTAACGAACTGGGAGGTGAGTGTGAGGTTTAAGTTTTTTTGTCACTCAGTCCGTAAAGCACTACTTCAAGGCCGCTTCGCGCACTCGCCTTCAGCTCGTCCTGTAACCTCATATTCGCCAGAACAGTTCTTCACGGCCTAGTGTCAAAATGTACTAGATTATACAATTCCGAACAGGTTAAGACTATATTAAAAATAAAATCACTCCCACATTTACTGTTTTTACATTCTAGGAGCCGCCGCAAAATAGACGAAATTATCAAGAATTTATAAGACAACAAATCTCCGACAAATCTCCAGCGAAAAAAAATGTAAGTGATATTTTCCCGATTGAATTCCCCCCCGAAAGATGAATAAATCTGTTAATTAACGAAACTCAAGAGGTAGCATGAGTGAGGGGAGTCCTCGGAATAAAGGCAGGAGAATGACGACAAGTACGCAACGAAAACGAAACCGAACAGTAATACGTCCAGAACGGAAACGCTCATGCTGCGGAACAACGTCGCGCGCTGCCGCGTATAATATACGTGTATAAAGGGTCGGTGTCTGGCCAGACGGGCAGAAATGAAGCAGCAAGGGTTTTGTTTGTCCGGCTGTCCACCCCTTTCCTTCCCCCATTCCAATGGGCCTCCACCCACCTCCTCGCCCCTCTCTCTATCTCTCTCTCCTCTTTTCGAGTGCCCAGTGTATAAACCTCCATTTCCTCTCTCTCATAACACTCTCATCCCACCCCTCTCGTGGCTCACTTGTTCTCTTTCTCTCCCGCTCTCACTCTTTTTCCTTCTTCCTCCAACTATCCTCGCACGTAACAATGCACGCGTGTATACAATGTTTGCCCACATCCTCGTATATATCTTCACCAAGCTCTAATATTGATTACTTCGAACGAATTTTGTAGCACTCAGCGAAAATTCTTACTCCAGCTTTTTTATAAGTTAAAGACGATTTATTAGAGACATACTTTACATTTTTACATCAAAGAACGAGATTTATATAAAGTTCCACACTCCTGCAACGTCACACCAGGATATTATTAGATGGGATTTGGAATAGATAGGATGGGGTGGAGGATTATTCTCGAAATAAAATTTATAAGAAATTTTCACTGAAATAGCGGGTATTTCAGATCGGGATTCGAACCCGAGCCCTTCCGATTATACCAAAAGAGGAATTTATAAAATGTTCCAGATTCTTGTAACATCGTAAGAAGTCAATGGATAGAATTTGGAATAGGCAGGATGGGATTCGAGGTTATTTTCAAAATAAAAATTCCAAGAAATTTTTACTGAAAAAATATATAGTCCAGACCGAGATTTAAACCAGGGCAGCCAGAAGATGAGTTTTTTTCCCTCATTTGAATTTTTAATGAAAATCTTTGTATGCCATACCCAATCGCACCGTATTTTTGTTCACTTAAAAGGTTATGAATATATTTATACTGAAGTCACCATAACTGTTAATATGAAATGCTACCGCCACCACCTCCATTTTGGGTATTACCTCGTTACCTCGACTTGTTCGTTTGATGTGAAAAATTATACTTGACTGAACCATACACAGAAGAAAAACAAAGACTAAGCCAAATGATTAGTTTCAATTGTCGATTCGGTAATATTGAACATTATGAAGTTGGTGAAATACTGAAATTCTCCTTCTGTGTAATACGTCTACAACAAAATTGATTCAACCCCAGGCTAAGCTCAACTCTAGCTCTCTATTAAAAAATTTTGCCCGCATTTTCCAGTTGACCTCCCTAAAATTTGTATCGTTTTTAATCCCCACGGGAATTTCGAGCAATTTTCTCAGGGAAAATTCATGATTTCGTGGGAAAATCAATGAGCACTGGAAATTTCAAATTCATAGAAATCCAGAAAATTCATTCGAAGGTATTGTTAAATTGTTAGGATAATGACACTCGATCTAATATGAGGGTGAAAACATTCACGAAAGTTCTGATTTTTTTTTTTTTTTTTTTTTTTTTTTTTTTTTTTTTTTTTTTT
>JAPYZM010002074.1:0-15619 GCA_030522845.1 Psyttalia concolor
CATATTATGCCACAGTTTTGGGATCGTGCATAATCGCGCGTTTACACGCCTGAAAACAGCACTGTAAATTTGGACTTACACGCACGTGTAACATAAAATATTATGTGCCACACGGAAGTATAAGTATTTTCGCCTCGCCTTCGACTCGGATTATAAACTCACATTGCGTCAGAGAATACTTTGCTCCCTAGAGCATAATATACTATTGCCGCAGAACATTCTTGTGTCCGGAATTTGAAGCGATTGTTATGTACATTTTTACAGAAATCTTAGGAATTTGGTTGTCCAAAATCACACTGGGTGTAATCAAAAATAGGCATGTGTAAACTGTAGTCACATTTTACGCACGCCTCGCCTGCAGAAATCCTCACGTCGCACATATTGTGTCAAAACAAACGGTTCAATACTCGTGGGAAGTGTGTTTATGCCATAGGTGCCCGTAATCACGCGATTCTAACCTCGCTTCGCTCGGTTAAATCGCGAATTACGGGCACAATGACATAAAATATTGTATGGAACATATCACTCGCCTTCAGCTCGTACTATTTAATGTACAATTTTTTTATTTTCAACATTTGTGTGTTTGTGCGGAGA
Source organism: Psyttalia concolor (assembly GCA_030522845.1). Taxonomy (NCBI): domain Eukaryota; kingdom Metazoa; phylum Arthropoda; class Insecta; order Hymenoptera; family Braconidae; genus Psyttalia; species Psyttalia concolor. The sequence continues at coordinate 595 of JAPYZM010002074.1, forward strand.
AAATTCGAAAAATCGAAGGGACGGGTATGATGAGGATATCATGAACGACTTGAGTTTCATCATTACAATGTCTTACTCGACGTTTCTCGCGTACACTTTGCAGAATGAATGGACGAAGGAATTGTGGGGTGGCATACGAACAAGACTTGAATTGGCGGTAAAATGTTTTAACCGATATATTACCTAGTCGTGTACGTGCATAATTAAAGGGGAGGAAAAGAGAAGTAGCAATAACCATGATGTGCATCGGTGGGGTCTTTATAATGGTGTAATACGCACTATGAGCGTGTAAAACCCGTAGCGGTATCCCGCAAGAAGGTGGTTCTGTGGGATTCCACCGCGGTCGGTCAACGCGAGACGCGCGCGTGCTACGGGCCCGTTGTATTTATGAAAAAGATCGAGATATCTTTCTCTCCTGGGTGTATGCGTCAAAATAGTTTGATGGCACGTGTCCCCCTTAAGGTGCGAGCAAGATGAAATAGGGAGGGGGGGGGGGATAATTGATATATATCCCCCCCCCCCCCGAAATATCTTGATTTTGGGCTAGGTAAACACCTGTCCCTGCCTCACACGAAGGATTTTTTTATGGAACCGTTATCCAAGTCATTTTAATGGGTCGTCATTTGTAATTTAGAGTGTTATTACGCTGTTAGAAAAAACATGAAAATTTTTTAGAATTGTGCCGTGTCAAAAAACATTGATTTGAGATTTCAGAGAACTTGAATTCAGATTTTCAAGGATTTTACCAGAACCTTAAAAGTCTGAAATTGAGATTTTTTATATAATATTTTATAATAACTAGTTGCATTGAAATCCAAGAGAATTATTCACAATGTTGATAAGTTCTTGAAAATCGAGTAATTACTTATTTCGATTGGCTGTCTGGTAAATTTGAATTCAATTTATTGAATCGATTACGAAGGCTCGCTGTTAACGTGCATGTGCAGGTGTAATAAATTTGAGAGCTTTTTCCTTGAAACATACAAAGTTTAGAACATTCAGAGAAACTGCAAAAAAAATTATCTTCACATTTTCTAACAATGTTGTTATTACTACAGTATCAGAAGAAATAATTTTTTTCACAAACGAACAGTGTTAATTAAGGCCTTTATTGCTTTCAGGGAACCCAACAATATTTCAATGAGGAGAATGGAATGAAATTCTCTCCGACGGAGCGATCATCTGCGACCAGGAGGATCAATGAAGAGATAACGTCGCTAGTTTATTTGACGCTTGGCTTTTTCCTGGATCTTTCTGAGGGGGATTTTTCTTGCGCGTCGTTGACTCAATCCCGTGCTCCATAAGTCCTGAAGGTAATTAATTTAGTAATGATAATAAACAAAGATTGTAATTCTATTGTTTCTAATGATTTCCATGAAATTTCCATGAAATGAAATGATTTCCATGGAAAAAAAAATATTTTTTTATATTTCTAAATATGAGGAAGAAATTAATCAATTGGGAGATAAAATTTGGGTGATCCGGTAGAAGAAAGAGAATTTGCTTAGAATTTAATACAGGGAGCACTATGACATAAAAATTAAATCAATTACTGATGGCAATTGCCAATTAAATATTCAACGTTCCGGTTAATGTCATTGTCGATATGTAGAATGAATTTAATAAGTTCCTACTGCCATTGAAATCTCCATATGCGCCCGTTCTGAAACAACCCGATTTTCATAAATTTACAACATAAATGAGAAATTTTATGAAAAATTCAATCGGAAGTCCAGCTTTTACAGTGTTGAAAATTGACATGCGACAGACAGTCGGATTTCCATAAATGTCTACATGACGACAAATGATTGAAACCTACGCTTTCCATACACCCAGAGAAATGGGGTCTTTGAAGGAAATGAAATTCTTTCTTCTCAAATTTTCGATCGAATAGCCTCCCTAAAAAAGCATTTGCAAATAATGCATTCGAGAAAGCCATTAAAGGTTGCAACATCACAACTTAAACAACCTCTTTTATAGCAACAGGTGTCAAATTACTCCTTATTCATGACGTTACACTTTAGAACCAAATACATGTGAGCTATTCAATGCCAAATCAATCAGTCCCGGGTTCTGCTTAATTTTCAAAATTCATGCTGATTTTTCGTACGCATGAAAAGCTTAACAAATCTAGGTTCTTATTTTTTTTTTTGATGTTATGGGTTGCCCAGTTCGTAGAAACATTTTTATTTTCGTTACACTCTATTTTTAAATAACACGGACTTCGTAAATCTGACTTTTTGCCATTCGTAAACATTTTGGAATACAAATTTTTTATTCGATCTTTACATAATTTTGTATATTCGAGTTTGTCAACTTTTTATCAATAAAATCTATTGTGAACATCTGACCGAAAACAAATTATTGAAGATATCCTTACAGCCGCCAAAAATTCGAAAACTTTGGCGGCTCTTCAGATAAAAATCGGTTGAATAAAACTAGAACTATTAAAAAAGGAAGAAAAAAAAGGAAAAAATCTTATCGTCGAAGAGGGCAGCGGATAAATGGGAAAAAATTGGAAGTTAGTTGATCAAGCCCCTTAATCTCAGAAATAAATCCCCATCCATTTCGGAGGAGGTAAAAGCCATCAGTTGGTCTATTGGGCATGGAATACCTCATATTTGAATGTCCCCTAAAATTAAATCGATAAAAATATTTAATTTTTCGATTAGACAATTTAATCCCTGCCAAAAAAAACGATGAATCAATCAGAATGAGTTCAATTTCTATACAAGACAAGTTCCGTCACTATTGCCTCCCCAACAATGTCGCATCGAAATAATCATCCGATATTTCGCTATAAAGATAAAACGAAAAACGGCAAGCTCCAGAAGGAAAAAAACTGCACTCAAAGTTTTATCTCCGCAAACTTCGTCATCACGGTGATATGTTTTTCCATTGAAGGTATATATTAACGTGTGTTTGTATTGGAGTGAACGGGTCTCTGCGTGTCTAACCAAGTGGAGGCCTCGCCCCGATCGTAAACGACCAGCGATTAGGATTACACGGTTAATACGTACCGGTGGATTCTGTATACGCCGTACGCCGAATACGGTAGTAGACGAGGTTTTAATTTATTCGACGGGCAGATCTTGAGAGAGCTGTATATGAGTGAGACAGCGGACGAGACTCGTTTATATTCGCTTGGGTAGAAAATTTATAGATTCTCGTTGAAACTCTTGTGCTCTTTTTTTTCATCTTTTTCTACTTTTTTTCTGTCCTCTCCACTAGATTTATACGACTGATGATGACTAGCGGAAGTCCAAATATGGAAGAACATGAAGAGTGAATCCGGGGTCTCCCTCTCAGAGACAAGGCGCCACCTATTTTTCACAGGTCTTTTTTCACTTGAATTTTACATGAATTTTATTCATTGATTTGTGACTCGATGATGAATCAAAATGGGAGGAGTCGAGTGTGTCACTTTTTTTTCTCCCTCCTCCATTTAATGGCGGATTTCGAGGGATTCTGATTGGCGGTCTGTCTTGTGTGTTGCTCATACTGAAAATCCCTCGAGATATCTCGGTGTCTCGGTTTCTCAGTTACTGTCCTTGTTTTATTTTATGTAAGAATACGTGTGTGCCTCGGGAGAATTACGTGATTTGATTTCAGGTATTCCGCGAGGTAAGCCATGGTGTGCGGAGAGCGCGTGGGCCACGGGCTCTTGTCGCGTGCCTGATCCTACTCTGCCGTCTCTCCTGGGAGACGCATCAGTGGTTGTCATTTTGTACGTCTGTTTTCATTAAAAATCAGCCGGTGTGAGGATTTCGAAAGAGCCCAGGGCTTTCTCTTGTTGTCGAAATTGTTTTCTCTTGGTGATTATTGGAGAATATTACGTTTGAGTAATTGAGATATCGATTTGTGGGCGATTATTAAGGTGAGGGGAGAAAAATTGGGCTCGATTTTTGGAATAAGTGTTTTTGCTCTGCTTGGGAGTACTTTTCATTCAAAAGCTGAAAATATTGAAGTCACGTTCTTAGACCAAATGAATTGCTGACATAATTTTTGTCCCTTAAAAATGTAGAAGATTTTTTAAGAGCAATTCTGTGTGAAATACATAATTATTGCAATGTTGCATAATATTTCAAATATTGTTTTATCATTCAAACGTACAAAGATTTTTGTAATTTTAAATTTACAATTTATGGAGAACAGTTTTGGACTTTCAAAAAGAATGTTCGGCTCTTCGATTTGACTGTCAATTAAGTTGTTTTCATTTTTGTAATACGGCATAATGAACTCAATAATGAATCAACAACTGACAATTATGATGTTACTTTAATTTTCTCAGTCCCAGAATTATTGTGAATTTAAATATAACGAAAATTTGTAATTGAAGAAAATCAAAACTGAATCATTCACTCCTCAAAAAGAAAGTTTATTTATATATTAGTTACTGAAAAAGGATATTTTTTAACTGAGTGATACAAAATAAGATGGGAAAAATTAAAGAAAGTGAGCTCAAATATTAGATAATCTTACCCAATTGGCAAAGGTCCGCAATTCCATAAATTTCACAGGCTTAATTGCTAATTAGAGAGAAATGTCACACTTTTAATAATGATCTTTCACGAAGCCTCAGTTAGTTCTCAGTTAGTTCCATATTTCTATTAACCATCAACTAATCCATAGTATCATATTCGCCCCAGGAAAATGATACTACAAAAATATAAGTGTCACATCAATGGGAATTTAATTCCCCATGCACTCTTGGACCTTTATTCATAATAAAGCCGGATTAAAAAGAAAATGTTAATGCCACCTATGCATCCCTCGATACAAATCAAAATGAACTGAGGTTACTGGTTTAAAAGCCATAAATACCGAAATTTATGGTATAATCACTAGGCGACGGTAAGCAGCGCTAATCTTCTTAAGCTCGTGTATTTTTTTCCTCCAGAAACTCGATACTTAGTGTTCTTGATAATCCGCTGTAAAAAAAATTATGTACCATCATGGCTTTTTTTCCGTGAATTATGATGATTACCTCATTTTCACATGTATTACCATGATTAATACACCATTGTGAAGACTATGAAATTCACCAGATGACTTTCTAAACGATACACTCTTTGCTTAATATGATTGATTGCGCCGTTTGTCGACAAATTCTCAGCAGATTTGCCCTGGCCGCTGTTCGGGTGTTCATTGTTTCATTTCCAAATTCATGAGCAGTTTGTTCTTCCGTGAAATCCGGAGAAATCATAAAATTTTATTGTCGGACTTTCACAGGAAATTTGAAAAAATGAGGAAAAAATTAATCGACATTCAAGTTCACGTAATTTTTTTTTTCATTTCATTTTTATTTAATTTTTAATGACTTTTGATATTGAGTGTTTTTTTTTCATCCCCTAACCCGTGCATGCAATTTCACTATTTTCAATACTTGTTAGACTTTTAAATATTTTTTGCTGAAGTTCATTCATTGAAGTAAGATCATTTTCTGAACAATTTTGATGGGCTGAAAATTACCATGAAATTGCAGACAATTTTGTCTCTAATAAATCACAATCACAATTTTAGAGAAATATTAATTAAAAAGGGACACTCCGCTTTAATTATTTAGGAAAATGATTGAAAGTACGGAAAATTGGATAGTAATTGAAAATTCTAAACAGAATTATCCATTGTTATTTGGAACAAGCAGGGGGCAGTAGCGATATGGCAGCGAATATGTGACAGTGGCCTTTTTTTCGCCTTTCCTTGCCATCCATTAATGATGGTGTTTCCGAATGAAATCAATACACAATTTTTTTCCACCAGTTTTTCTTCTATTCCTTTCCATTTTTATTACAATTAGAAGAGGACGCGCGCGTCTGTTAGGCTTGGGTGTCGTTCAGTTATCGGTTTTGAAATACTATTTTAATAATTTTATAGCTCTCCAACCCAAAGAGAAATCACCGAAATTGGGAAAGTCACAAAAGGATAATCGAACTTCCAAACGAATCATCCGATTCAGTCCATCTTCAATACGAACCATCTTAGTGCTAAAGGGGAGACTGCATGCCAAATTTCAAGTTGATATATCGATTTTTGTAAAGGTGAGAGTGCTAACAAGCATTTTTAGCAGAAAACAGAAAAAACCCGATATCTCGAAAACTTTCAATGGACCGGTATATAGATCTTGATTGTTTGTTATAGCTGATATCAAGTTGAGTATTTTGAAAGAAGAAAAAAGTCAATAGGCTGGATACTCTTCGAGCTATTGGCGAAAGAAGATCAAGAAACGAATGGGAATTTCGTAAAAACGATTGGATCGATTCGGCCAAAACTGGGCCCAGAGTTAGCGGTAATACCAATAATACCACGAAATTTCAAATTTTTCTGCATCATTTTGACCGTCTAATCGTTCAATATTCAAAAATTTGACCACCAGATGGACATCCACACACACACGGGGTGGTTAAACATTGTATTTTTACGGTTCAGACCATTCTACATCATTTCCAATGAAAATGAGCAAATGTGAAAATTGAACGATCGTAAAGCTTCCATACGGAAGCAAAAACGATACAAACTACATTCACATAGAACTCAATGAGAGTCTCCGATAAGAAAAAAACAAAATTAATTTGACTTAAAATTTTTATGGGCCTCCATCGAAAATTGTTAACGGTCTACAAACTACTTGTCGTGGATTTAGATTTAATGTTCAATATTTATAGCATTTTACGGACAGTATATCCTAAAAGATAAAGTAAATAGTTTTGTCGTCCGTAAGCAATAAAAATTTCAAATAAATCAGAGTCTATACTGTATGGGAGTGTTACGGTGGAATAAATCATATATCATTTCAAGGAATTCGATGAGAGCTTTCCAACGGTTCACGATATAAAGACAATTCTATTGCCATCCGTAGTTATAGGTCTTTGAATGTATATGTTCATGCGTCATACGTTCTATTTTTCAATGGGCAATTATGAAATAGCGCAGTTTAAATTTTAATAGCGAATATATCACATATGAAAATAAAGTTAGAGTTGGTAAAAATAATTTTTTTACAGACCTCTTTCTATTCGCTTTGTCAGGTTTAAAAAATGTGTAAATTTCAGTAATCTTGTAATCTTTATTTCTTAATATAATCTGATATTCTGAAATTCACGGATTCATTAAATTTCAATGTCACACACTATGTTTTGGGAATGGCTGTGCATTTTATAGAATAAAATGTGCGTAATTAGCGACATTTGTAGAGAGAAAAATAATGAAGTAAAATGAAAATAAAAAAATAATATTATCGATGAGACAACTGAGGAAGTATAATTTTTCGAATGAAATCCGCAAATTGTTCATGTAATAGTGAATTGGTAATACAATATAAAACTTATTAACGATAAAATTGAAGGAAAAAAAATGAATGTTAAAGTTGGAATTGTGAACGGAAATGTTCATAAATTAGGGTTTTTATTTCTCCCGATTTGGAAGAGAACATCTCTGCTAGTGGTAGGCATTTTTATGATCATAAGATTTACGAAAGAGTGACTAGAATGAAATAATAAAAGAGCAGGCAGTAAAAGATTCTTCACGCTGTTTTCCGATTTAGATATGGGTTTATCGTTGATTATGGATTATATACAGTGTAACCCATCAGGAGGTCCACATTTTCACGGCTGTACAGGGCAAATAAATTTTACATAAAAAATGTAGTTATTTAAAATAAAAATATTGATTTCAAGTCAGAGACCATTTTTCTGATCCGAGACGTCCATGAAATTCAGTAAAATTCCTTTTCAAAATGTATTTGACATTTCTGAAATAAAATGCGTCGTTTCTTTTCATGATCAAAATATTTACTAGTAATTCATTGATTCTATGGATTAACTTTAAAAAAATTATAATTATTTGACTTTTTTTTCACATAAAAAATCGGAAATTGTGTATTCAATACTAGCGATTGAACTTTCAATGTTACACTTGAAAATTTGTATTGGAATTTCCTAGGGATCTCCAGTTGTAACATTTAACAATTCAACAATCTCAACAATTCTCCTGGACTCCTATGGAATTCAAATGGAAATATCCAACAGACATAATATTCTCTTTGAAAAAACAATATAATTCTATATTTCTATGCAATATCTGGTATTCTAAAATCTTTATACAGAATTTCCCCTTCTTGCATTTAACTATCACGCGAACAACAACGCAAAAAAAAGAATTAAAAAAAACTTGCAGCATTTGTACTAAGGAGATATATCTGATAGGAAGTATTTCAATAGAAGAAATTTGACTAAGAGCCCCCTATTACAACCATATTTTTAAACATAATAAGTACCACTAAAATTATGATAAGTAAGGCTCGCTACTTGTCAATGAACGATTAGATACATCGCAATACGCCTACCCAGGAATAAGGCTCCACGAACAGAGGCTTCTCGCAACATGATTATCCGAGCCAAAACCCCGTCTCCCAATGATCGTGGATTAACGAACCTTTGAGCGATTACCACATGTCATTTGCTGTTCTATTCAAAGCCATTGTACCCATTGCATCCAGTTTCTGTCACTGATTTGACTGCTAGGCCCACCGGAACTACTAGATGACTGAATAATAATTACGATTATGCGATTGGAAATCTATCAGCGGGACGTTCAATGGCAGCTCCATCCATTCTATTTTCGATGCCTCGATTTTTCCATTAACATCGATTTCACGATTAAAAGCCCAGGATTTTTTAACGGACCATTCTGACTTATGAACGGCGATATCTCATGAGAATTCTGATCGTTAATTTTACCGGTAGGAATTGACGATTGAATAATGAAGAATCGCTTAGTTGATGTGAATCGAACATCTGAAATTAAAGTCCTCGGAAGAATTCTAAGGAGACAATTCCGATTAGCTAATATCATGACGTGTCATCAAAATTGTGACATAAAATTCTTCTTATTTAAAATTGTATTTATTTATATTTTTTTATCAATTTATCTTCGGAATAGACTCGAAAAGCTTGAACAGACTTCTTGGACTTTTCAAATCAATTAATGAAATTATATTCGTATTTAATTATCTCGAATACTTCATAATGAATATATATCATCAATATTCCTTTCCTTCAATGTCGGGGTAATTTGGTCAGCCTTCCAGTTTAGATTGACGAACAGTTATCCAGTATCGATAGTAAGATCATTAATTATGAAGAATCAATTTAAAAAAAATTTTCCCCATATTTTTTCATTTGAAACAAAATGGCTGAAGATTTTTCTTTGCCTCATTATTTATTTACAGGGAAACGCAATCTCATTCTTTTTTTTTTCTCATTTCCACTTTTCCGCCTTATTTCTTGAAATCAAATGTCTGAAGATTTTGCTGCGCATACATTCAATAGAAATACCTCTGATTAAAAATTCGCCAGATCAAAGTTACGTTAGTACTACTTTGAGTAATTTTCTGCGCTTCTGAGGCAATAGCCATTTTTGGAGCTAAAAAAATCCCACTTCTTCGTCCAATGTTCTTTTGCTCTACACAATCATTATCCCAAACCATTCACCTTCGAAAAACAGTAGATTTGGCTAAGGGATTGTCTTTTGTCACATCAATTGGTTTCTTCTCTCAGCATGAATACATCATCTTTCCTCTCCAATTAGAAGATAATTTCTTCCTTTTGGAATTCAGGTTAGCAAACACAGTTAGCCGCTAACAGCACGTAATTCTCTGTCTCTAATTATTCAATAAACTTCCAGTCACTGTAAAGAATTTGACAAAATTTCTATTTAATCAGCTATCATCACAATCCGATCATTGTAGCAATGTTTTTCCTCCCAATACCTCCCAATTTTGTTTTCTCTTCATTTTGATAATAATGACACAGCAGAAGTGAAATGAAGGAGGAATGACTCCCCAAAAAGTGACTCTAACAAAATAAAACTTGACAGAGGGTCAAGCAAGTATCAAGCGCGCGCCAGAGTGGAAGTGATTTCGAAATTCCCAACACGTCGACGGTTGAAGCCTCACATTTGCCATCTCCTCGTCTTCTCTGTTGTGTTAAAGCCCCGGCGGCTACTGTTCGACACTCCCGTTTCTAATCTGACCGTTGGGATCGCATCATCATATCCATAAGTAAAATAAGAAAAATTAACAAGACATAAATTCATGCACTCCACAATCTCGATTGCACACGTGTATATGCATCCCTTGGATAACCCACGATCCAGTTATATATCCTAAATCCATTTCTCATTTATTATGAATATTAAAATGTAAACGAAGGCAAAGTGTGACGATGGCCCGGGGTTAGCAATGCTCACGCACCCGTGACACTTATATTGAAAATTTCAAATTAAGTGGAAAAACCGCGGGCGATTAGCTGTCATTCTGTATGGGTAGCTGATGGAGATGGGCGATGGGTCAAAATTAAAATTAAAAAAAGTAAAATTTATTTTTCTATAGAGCCAGGTACTTCGGACGATTTTTAGTGGTGTCTTTGGTCCCTGGGCCCCTTATCCTGATGTATTATTGACGCAAAATGTTTTGATTTTAAGAATGTTTCACTAATATACTTAAATTTATATCCAATTATGAAGAAAAAGCTCATCTCAAGGAAAAAACTTCTTTTGATTTTCGCGTGAATTTTTCTCAGGCATCCGGTTTTTAGGTCAAAATAGTCTTCAACTATGCGAACTTCAAAATTCGTTTCTTTTATTGAGAAATCAACTTAAAAAAATATTGCAAAAAAGTGTCCTCAATTTAATTTCACTCCTATATTTTCCAATTTACTTGTTCATATTTTTTTTAAGTTTTGAAAAAAATCTCAATTGCTAGGTTGATCTTTAGATTAAAGACATTAGAACTCCAATTTTGAGCGCTCGGAGACAAATTTGAGCACGATATTCTCAAATTCAGGGACTCTGCCACTAGTTTGCAATGACCTTACTACCATTTTAATTTTATATCAAATATTTAAGTTTCAGACCCCAAAAAATGTCTCATTTTACAGCTCATGGAATTTTCAATGTCCGTTAATAATAAAAAAAAATTTTAAAGAATCAAGCTTCTGAATTAATAAACAATTTCGCGCGAATGACACATGTTCGACAACCTCTCTCTAAAAAATTCTCCATCCGTTACTCAACAGAAAAACCTCCTAACCAAAGGACATCTATTATCTATCAGCATGGTGCGTGTATCCGATGTTTACCACCCGTTATCGCGAACCAGAACGATAATTAATTGATCGACCAGATCGATTCACCAAAGTTATGTTCCAAAGACGACAAAGTGAAAGAGATATGGTTCAACTTCCAGTCAACTCTCAGTATCTCTGTCTCTCCGGCATCACCACCAGTCCCTCGCAGCTTCCAGCGTTGCCGCGCTTCGATGATGGGCTTTCTCAAGCCCCCCAAACCCGAACTGTCATCCTCACTTGAGTGGAGATGTCAAATAACCGTCATTTATTTGGCCGCGTGACATTATCAAAAATGACAGTTATGTGACCAAAAAACTCTCTAACGGCCAAAGTCAGTCACAAATTGCGTGTCATCGACAAAAAATAAAAAATTTAAGTTATTGATGCTGGGGGAGGGGAAGGGAGTCATCAAGAGATGTATTGATGGCGGGCACTGAAATGATCTGATTTGTAAAGGTCATTTACTTTCCGTTTGTCCGACGGAGAAATTCTATGATGCTCGAACGTAATTTACGTCACAACACATACTGGTCACTAACGAAACAGAATTGATTGATTTTTATCACCAAGTAATTATTAATTTCTGTTTTTTTTTTCGTAAGATCACATGCTCCCGAGCGAGGGGCTATTCACTCCCAAAAGTAGTGACACAATGATTTCAAACTGAAATAGATTTCTTTGTGATTTCCACTGATTTTACGGCGATTTCAATGATTTCATGTGATTGCAGATCATTTCAATTGCGAATATAATGAGAGAAACACGCTTACAAATTATCAAAGTAAAATTAATATTAATAGAAAAAAATGATGGAAAAAATCAGAAAAAAATTATACCTCCGAAGCATTCTGCTGATATCATTGGTAGAATGAAATATTATAAAATTTATAATAAATAAATTTGACTTCTTTAATTTGAAAAATAATAATCAGACAGACTGCTTTTTAGATGATTTATTCTAAATCTTATCCAATAATTTAAAATAAATTGCAATTTACAGATGTTTAGGGGAAGTCAGAAAATAACAACATAATTATATTATGCTGAATGATACTGAAAAACAAATTAAAAATTTCTCTGTAAATACTTTGGTCAATTTGATGGCCATTATGAGACATAACTTGCGGAGAAATAGTTTTATGGTATTGATTTATTGCAATGTATCGAGGATGACACATCGGTTGAATGTTGGGAACTTTTTAATTTTCATTTTTGATTTCAAATGATTTCAAGTGACTTCACTAATTTCATATGATTTCAAAATTGATTTCATTCTGAAGTGACACAGTGATTTCATCTATGAATAGCCCCTCGCTCCCGAGACTTGCGATGAAGGAATGATATTGATAATGAAAAATGGTGGAACTGAATGAAAATTGTGAAAAGAAAAAAACCTGGTTTTTACTATTGTGACCATCATGGGGGGGAGGAGGAGAGGGGAACCCTCCCCCCCCCCCCCCTTAAAGCCCTTGTTAGGTGACGGTCATATAACGAATTCGGGTCTCTAGTTATCAGCATTCTGCAAGAAGCGATCCGCGGCAAAATTATCGGCGATTAGTCGTACATTATGAATTTTACCACCGACAATGTCTTCAGGTCAAATTGTCTAGGTTTTATGGTCACCTGGATTTTGTACTTAAAGTAGTTTTACACTGTCGATCAATGAAAGGATTTTAGAAATTTATAAATCGTTTGTAAGAAATGCGCTTGAAATTAGAATTCTTTGTTTTTAGTCAATTTTCAACTTTGAAATTGAAAATATTCAGAAGTATTGCTTAATATGTAATTAGACCTTGGCCTTCGACAACTCAAAAAATGATTAGTCAGTTGTAAAATAAGAAATAAATTTAAAAGATACAAAAAATGTCAAATTGAAAATCCTCGCGAAGAAACTATTTGCAGTCTCTCAAAAAATAATAGAATAAAAAATCAAAATTTAAATTTCAAGGTTTTTCATCAAAATTGATTTAGTCGTTATAGAATCATGTATGAGTTTCTCTGTAGTTCTTTGAAATTATAACAGATGCGAATATTTCGATTGATGTAAAATTGGATGATCCCCAAAAGTCAACTAATAATCAAAAAATTCCGAAACGCAGCTGATCACATACGAATACAGTTGTCACCGTAAAAAATGTCTTTATTCTGCAATATTTTTGGAATTCCTGCGCGCAAATTGCCGTCCGCGGACGAAAAAGCGTTCCAGCGTTGCCGCGCCTGAAAGATAAGCCCTCTGAAGCCGTTCAAAACCCAGATGTCTTCTGAATCGGACCCAGTGTAAGAGTGAACAGAGCCCTCTAACGTACTGCAACTCGTTTTCCACCCACTGAGAAAAGTCCAGCTCTGGGCGCACGCGGAGAAGGAACAACGGTCCTTGGAACCTGTTTCAGGACCGTTTGAGAGTCTCTGGCCATCTTCTCTTAGTTTCTTATCCTGTCTCGTGATGCTCTCAGCCTCGTTTCTCCCTTCTCCCCCCCCCCCCTCCCTTCTCTTTTACATCTCCACGAGTTATTCTACCTTCGGTTTAAACGTCTCTCCGGGGTTTCAAGAAGGCACGAAAGAGAGAAAATGAGAGAACGAGGGGGACGGAGAAGAATCCATTGGCCGGGTGCATCTTCACGTTTGTACAGTGTTGTGAGTCAGAGAGGATGGGAAGAAGAGTCATAAGATAAAGAAAAATAGAAATTGAGAGAATGAAAATACTTTGGAATAGTGTGTGGTAAATGCAAGGTTTATACGGTACATCAGTACATTCACGGGTGGTGTTAATGTCTCTGCATTCAGGGGATAATAATATATCCCTTGATCGAGGTGAGAGAACAACATTTACGGATAATACCGTGTGAGAAACTTATTGCAATATTTTGATTTTGAATATTTTTCATTTCTCATTTGTTTCTTTATTTTATGATTCAAGTCTGCGGATTCACTACTCTCCACGAGTGTTGGTGAATAATCTTAAAGAGGGGGTATATATGCCTGCAGTCAGGGTATACGGCACACGCCACACGCCATTATAATGGAATAATGAGGCAAAGACGATAGCAATTGTAGGGAACCTGCCTCTGTCTGTCTCTCTCTCTCTCTCTCTCTCTCTCTCTCTCTCTCTCTCTCTCTCTCTCTCGCGGCGGTCGTCTGTCTCTCTTCAATTCTCTCTGCATGAAAATGTCATCTTTATCCCTCCTGTTCTACATTTATCTGTATAGTGGATGAACGACTATGGTCATTTCGTACATGGTGTGGCACGCCACATAAGTTGGAACGAATTGAGCAAATCAGAGCCACATCCGATGAGGTCACCTCCGTGTCTTTTCCACCAGAAGCAGCGCAAATTCTTGAGACGTTAAGGGAATTTTACTCTGTCAATAGGCTTTATTTAATTGTGAGGGGAATTTTCACTTAGAGATTTTCGAGGGGAATATGGAGAAATTGACAGAGAGATCGAGAGAGAGAGAGAGATCGAGAGAGGGAAATGTGCAGTTGGAAATAATGGATGGAAACAATCAGTGGAACGGCAACAATTTTCTTGTGATTAATTTTCTGCATTTTTTTAGAGTACTTCTGTTCTCATTACAGAAATTAAAGTATCGACGCTCCCAATTTTTTCATTGAAAACGAAAATTAAAAAATAAAAATTGGTCGGGGTTGTTGGTTGCTCGCTACGCTCCCTTCCATTGTTGTTGCGTTGAACTACTATCTTCCCGACTAATTCTCAACAGAATTCGTAACGCGATTTTTTTCTTCTATTCGGCCCTTGACGAGCCTCGTAACGAACTTCCCGATAGACTGAAATATCAACCTAGAAATTTAAGGGGTGGGGCGAATTTACTCCCGTCCGAATGGGATGTAGACAAAGTCAATGCCTATCGATCGCGATCAAAATCCCTTCGATCGGATGA
>JAPYZM010002075.1:0-15222 GCA_030522845.1 Psyttalia concolor
CCCCAAAGGCCAGTCAATTTTCGCGCACTTTATGAATTCGTGGATCTCCACCAGGACGGCGATCCTTACGGAACGGGGCCTTGCTCTAGAGTATTCTACAGCAGAAATCGGGATCAATATGTTGACAGAAGATTTCAAGCGCCGAGAGATATTTTCTTGTACGGCAGGGGTGGAGCCAAGAATTTGAGGTAAAACTTGGCAAAATATGGGGCGAAAAGTTTAACAAAATTTGCCCATACCACTTTTCAAACTACTTTTCATTTATCGAGCCAGTTTTTCCACTGATTTACCCGAAAAAATTAGAACGTCTTTTCTCAGAAATTCTGGCAAAACTTTTGAAAAAAAAAAAAACCCCACAAAATATCGCCAAAGTTTTCCCACTCATTTAACACAAATTACCGATAATAAATCCTTCCCACAGCTGCGTTTATCGATTCGAGGGAGAGCAGGACGAAATTGTAAAGCTGAGGTTCAACAAATTGCTCAATGGAAATCACTCGTGCAAAAGTATATCTAGTATTGATTACAATCGATTATTGTGCATCGGCCAGAGCAATTTTTCCCTGAAGGTAAAAATGTGTACTTTAGCTCTGAAAGTAGCTCAACAATTGTGAACAATTTAAAGTTCGTAAAACCCTACAAAAAATGGCAGAAAAAAATTTTTATTCAATCCCAGCAATCGTTGAGGGATTTTAAATAAAAACAACTGATTTCTTGTGATGTTACTCTTGCTATTTTCGCCACCACCGGCACTAGGTAATGGACTTACCCTGGCCCAATGGCTCTCCGATTCAACGCGACTGCCTCTGCTCAAACCGATCATTGCCAATCACAATCAAGTCGTTATCCAATATCGTCGAGGTGCATTTTGTCGTGCACTCCATGAGCTCCCTCGACGACTACAACAATCTCTTTTTCGAGGGTGTCTGGGACTTTGTCAAAGCTGTACCTTGTCTGCAGAAGCGACGGGTGCGAGGGCCGTCCGGTGAAATAAAATACGAGTCACCGATTGCCGAGGAGGAAGAGGTTTGTCGTTGAAAATCCCTACCGCCCCGTGAGCTCTAAAACCCTGGCATAGAAGAATAAAAAATCCTGTCCAAGAGTGTCCCATCCGAATACTAAACTCCTCATCATAATCATCAGATTATCGAAAGAATTTTGATCCCACTTGTCCTCTACCGGAGAAGAAACCGACGAAAAAAAAATTGAATTGAAACGACTTTTCCTTGCAGAGCTACTGCCGCAACCATCCCTGGCTGATAGACCCGGGCCCCAATCAGTACCTCTACGTGCAGACCCACGGCAGAGTCATGAAGAATGACACCAAATGCTTGACGAAGAACCGGGTCATCCTGCATACAGGCGGAACGCTGAATGTAGCCGTTTGCCCGAGGCCTGAAAGTGACTCGAGGCATCAAGTCGTTGGGGTCTTCAGCAAGGGCTGGACGACTCAGAGTTACGCAACAATGCTCATTGCTCCAAGCTTCGATCCAATGAGGAGTATCGCTGTGGAATTCGTTGTTAACGAGCCAGACATCCATACTGTCACGTGGCTTGAGATGACGAGGAGGTAAATATTTCCTTTAACCAGGTCCAATTGCCCTCGTTCTCCCAGCTATCCAGAAAGAACGGCTGGAGAAATTGCCAGGGAACTGAGCCTCGTTAAATTCCAATTGCTTACAACTCCTAACTCCCATCTAAACTGAAAAATCCAACAGGCCAGCCTTGAAGACACCCCCCGAGGGTCTCCAGATGCCTCACGACTGTGAGCAACGCTGTCCAGAGCTCGACGCCTGCATAAATGCTTCCCTCTGGTGTGACGGCACATCTCACTGTCCGTCGGGCTACGACGAGGCCCTCACCCACTGTTCAATGCTCCTGCGACTGCCACCCCTACATCTTGCCGTTGGTGCCCTCCTAATTCTGTCAGTAATTGGCGCTATATTCTTCGTCTCTTGGCGGGTACTGCGGAGAAAAACCAATCGCTCCATCTCCCAGCATCGTTTAAAGAGCATCTCATCAGAGACGGCTATTATCGATGGAAAAGAAGTGATATGCTGACAAAGCGACAGTTCTGTGCGATACGTCGAGATTGACCGTGTGACAACGGTTTGACGCACATTTCCAGTATTCAAATGTTCCAGATTAAACGGGGAAAATTATTGCAGAGCCATTATGTCATCACTGCCCACATTTTTTGTAATAATTCCCGGCATTTGCAAATGTTGAGAGAATATTTTAGTAAATTGGAAAGATTATTACGTCTTATCGTAACGCCCAGAACTGCTTTCAATTCATTGGACTTTAGAGGCTCGTGGGGGTTTTTTTTTCTTATTCTTTTCGGTTTTCGGAGGTGTCAGATGAGTCGAGTTATTCGATTGTGCTATTTTTTTCCAGGGGTAAATCGGGTCTTCTAGGTAAATCAATCGACATTTATTCGCGGGAGTACTTGACAATTACGGCAGGCATTAAAGCAAAAATTGAGGGGAAATTTTATGGGGGGGATAATTTTTTATTCAAAAGTTTTTCCAATTATTTCAATTGACGGATGAATATCGGGGATAATTAATCAGCAGATTTTTTACAGAGTTCAAGTATGCATTATTTCGTTGCACAAAGACAGATGAAAAATAATGCAGTGGCACGTGAGGAAATAATTAAATTTAAAATAGAATGCCTGACGTTATTGGGGAATTGCCGGGGATAATTATTATTTCCTGTTCGCAGTGTCTCTTGATTCCCACGATTTCATCATTGATAGGAGATAAGAGAGATCTACTTCTAGAAATAGAGAATTTCGTCGGTAATACTTTGAATTATTTCGAACTCTTGCGTTTTACAATGACAATAAACTTCCATGGAATTAGAGGTTTTACGATGCAGGTGATTATCCAGAGACTCTGCGAACATCGCCACAATTGCACGTGGAAAAAATGCTATAGCATTATCTGCTGGAGAATTCGCACATTAAATGTTACATTTTTGTAATGGGATTTACTATAAAATTATCTGTTGGATTTTTTTTCCCCCTGGACTTTCTACAAAATATTCTGTAAATTTTTGCAATGAAAACTCTGGTGGAAATCTACAGAATTCTAAGCCTGTATTTCCAGTAAAAAATTTTATGAGGAAGTTCTCATTAAAAAAACAAAATTTATTTTGTGACTTTATCAATTGAAATTCTTTCACTCCGTGCATATCATTTTTTCACACGTGCAAAATAATGTAAAAAGCAGACAAAGATAGGAATAAATATATTCATGCAGATATTAATTTCAAGAGAATGTCAGGAGTAATTTTTCTTATGAGAATAAATAAATGAGTAAATAATGCAAGAAGTAGTTTTGTGATTGTGCATTAGTGGAAAATAATTAGGTAACGACCAAGAAATGAGACGAGGGGAATTTTGGATTTTCAATAAACGAAAAATCCTGATTATTCGGCAATTAGGCATTTACAGGGGATTTAGATGAGATTAATAAATCATTTAATGTAGAATTGGTTAGCCAGAAATCATGTGATATAATGCTGTTTTCATTCGGAGCTGCGCTTCGAAATTGAGGGGGGGAAAAAAAAAATTGTTACGCCGAGGTAGAGGACAATTTACTGACGCGACATCTGATTTCCGGGGGAATGGAAATTAATCCATCGGCTGGAATGGAATTAAACATTTCAATGCTGTTATATCCTCGGCCAATGTAAAACTTTGTTTATAAAATGTACATACGAGAGCAATTTTAATATCTTCAATATTGATGATCAGCCTTTGCAAGCACATATTCATCAATTTTTTAATGTATTTTTTGAGAATGAAAACATCTCCAGCCGGAAGATCTGATTGCGTTTGACGAGTGGAATAATAACTTTCTTCAATCGTGAATATCTCTTGAAAAAATTCCGCGATCTTCGCAAATTAGCGCTCATTTTAAAGCTTAAAAAAATCCCTTCCCACTGACGAGAGATCATAAAATAGTCCTTAGCATTTCCCGAGATATGCCGGATTAAAAACGCCGAAAAATTTTCTTTTCCTTTCGGTTTTCACCAGTTAATGCAATTCCCATTGTCTTCAATCGTAAATATCCCCTGAATAAACGAGGCGATTTGAACGAGTCACATCCCATTTAAAAGATTATAAATTATCTTGAGAAGGAAATAAAAATTGGAAAATTTCACTCAGCAATTCTTGAGCTATCGACGATTGAAGCTAACGAATATATCTGTTCTCAAAGGCTGACGCAGTGCTTCATACTATTAATTAATAATTGTAAACTTCCAGCAGGTGACCCACAAAAATTTGATAAAACTAAAAATGAAAATTATTGTTTTGTGGGCCGAGGCTCGCGATACCGTTGTCAACGACGCCATAACGAATAATAAATTTACCGTAAGAATTAATATACCTGAATCTCTGCCATTATCACCGCCCATAACTGTTCAACCGAGGGGATTTAAACTATTAAGAGACAATCTTTGTGATAATTTGTGTAATAATGAGCAAATGTATCGTTTTATCATCACTTATTATGGGTTTTAGCCGCAAAACGCGAGAGATTAGTTACTTCCCAATAATTTGTACGTATTTTCCTTTCTGGGACCAATTTTTTGCCAAGAAAAATTACGAAAAAAAATGTGTCCAATATTTGTTGGTTTTTTTTTACTTTTATAATTGAATAATTGAGTGCTTTCCCGGTTTTGTTGAAGAATCGAGAGTTAATTGGATTTTCCAACGACATTTCCTGGTCTATTTCATTTGCCCTAGCCACGAGCACTGGCTGACACCTCGTCAACATGTATACAATAATGAATCTTGATTGAAAAAAAAAAAACATGTTCCTGTTGGCAACTGTAAATAACTCAGCGTATGAACTAGAACGTTAAATCCTAGAGATCGAGGTGTACGTTAGAAAATTGATGATGAGAAATTAGAAAAATCTAGACGTAATCTGGTATAATTATAATCACTATTAAACGATGTGAAATCATATCTACGACGCGTTGAGGTTCTTCAATTAAAAAAAATAATAAAAAAATTAAAAAAAAAAACAATACAATAAAGTGTGGAGTGAGTGAATTGATAGTTGATAAAATGGAAAATTCTCGATTCAAGTTTGTTTGTAATGAAAATTATTGATGAACTATTAACTTGTGAATTCAATGAGACACTGGTAATTTCATTTCACCGATTCAGAGCTAAAAAGCGAGGCTTTTTATCTCGAGTGAATGCTAATATTGCTGTTGGTGCAAGTAAATTTAACATTAATACTGAGACTGACTCGCACGGTGAAATTGGCAAAACCTGGGAGGGGATGGAGTGGAGCCGAGGGAATTCGTTCGACTCCACTCCCCCTAGCTCAATGAATTGACCGGTTTCACCTGTTTCCTCACCGTCAGAAAATGATAAAGACACACTCAAGACTGCCGTACATCTTGTAATTTATCAAGTAACAATAATCCATGGTGGTGTTCGATAAAAGAGAAAAACCAAAATTATCGTGTTATTTTTTTTTAATCAAACTTACGATCGGTAAAAATCCTCGAGTGATTTAATTTTCGTTGTCATTTTTGACGGCGAAGGGCTGACATTCCCCACCGATGTGTATCTATAAGTCTCAAACTATGGGATGGATAATTTCACAGGGCCCGCTGAGAGAGTGATATGAATTATGTTAATACGAATGAAGGTTGTGTGAATTGATAATTTTATGAAGAAACGTGGAAGTCACCATAAGAGCACTAATAAATCATCATTTTAAATGTACTTGGTATGCCTGGATCATTCAACGTCACGCCATGTAAACGTGAATGAAAATATATCAATGAATGTATACTCTTTCAAGTGATGATCTACGTAACGAGAGAATCAAATCATTTTCAAAAGAAATTGCGCAATAATCAACCTATCTCACCGTACCAACGAAATCACCTGTTTCTCCATTATTTTTCAGCACGCAGGGTCAAAAATAAACTGACAATAACACACTGCAGACGATACACCAGCCCTCCCCCAGCATTTCAATGAATGACTATGATTTAATGTGAAAATGTGTAAACCTAATTTAGCCATTATCCCTAGACTACAGATATTTCATTACACAATTCTTGAGAGCTTGTTCCTCACTGAAACCATCGCCATCAGTTGTCATATGTCGAATAAAGAAACTCATGTTGATAATCCAAATATTCTCACATAAAACTGTCCCTGTTATTCCACACAATCACGGGCTGATTGTAATGAAAAATTCTGAACAATGTACAGAAAAAAAAAAAGCCTGAAGACCTGAGTCCTTCATTTATACATATATTTCGAGATTCAATATGCGATTCAAAGCGTACAGACAAAATCAATACTTCATTAATAATTTCATCCGCATTTTAATACAATGAATATCAACATCAATCATAGTATCTACGATTTTTCATCATTACTTTATCCACAATTACTCCCATATTCTCCAAGTAAACCTCAACAATTATTCTCATTAATAGTTATTCATCGGTGATTCAGTAACACTGGTACCAAAGAGTTGCATTCAATTAAAAAAAACAAAAACACAAAAATCGAGAGATGATCGTAAAGACTTGTCATGGTAACCCCCTTGCATATCAATAATCAATAGTGATTCTGCGCTGTGAAATGAATCAATTTGAGTAAATGATAAACTCTTTGGCATTGAGTTATTCTGAATAATGTGTTTTTCATTTTTTTTTTTTTCCATAAAATTCACGTTCAATTAATTTGACTTTTAACCATTCGATTAAATAATGAATTAAATAATCAAACAAATCAATTAACATTAATTTTCTGCGATGCATTCCGCCCTTTGAACAGCAAATATTACGACAGATAATTCCATCACTAGCACCTGGTCTCGTAGAGGCCACTGCGTCCAATGTACCTGACCCATTTTATGACATCGTGATCTGAGTAATTGAGTTTCGACTCGAATACCTTCAAATAACGAACTTTGAAGCCAGACGGGGCGAAGGGTACCTCAAAGTTCATGGATATCGGTGGTCTTGTCCATTTTTTCTTGGTATCAGTCTCGAGGAGATCGATTTCAGCTGATAGCTGGGTCTCCTTCATACCAGCCATTCGCTTTATCTTCCAGACGATGGCGTTCTCAGACGCTTTGTACTTTGCCTTTCCCTTCAAGCATATCAATTGGACACCAGCTGTGTTCAGGGGCGTTGGTACACGTACCTCGATCTTCTGGCCCAGGAGAGAGGGCTTGAAATTGGACTTCAGGACTGCTTTTACTTCCATTTTTGTACGCCCAACTTCGCGGACCAGAGGAATCAGACGAAATGGCAGTGATATATCCTTCGTTGTGCGATATCTAGAGACGTCACATTTGTTTTTTTTTCAATATTTACTAATTAATGAATTCAATTTATCCTAAGTTATTTACTTCGAGTATTTTTGGTGGATCTGTTGGCTCAAAGTGGACCTACCCTTTCGATTAATCAAATCATTCGATTAAATAATACGGAAAAGTAGAAAAAAATTCAAACACTTTCAGCCTAAAATGTAATGTATCCGCGATTAATTAATCTCTCTTGCAATTTATGAATCGATCAACACCTCGAGTGCTATGAAATTGTTATCTCGAGCGTAGCAATGACATTTATCAAAACAAATTGTCTCCTCAAACTCAATTTTAATAAACTTACCTCATCAACTCAAATTCACCATCAGGTGGTATGAAACTAATGGAATGTTCAGTTTCGAACTTTGATAATTTAACACACTGATGAAATTGACAGTCATCAATGACAACAACTGGTTTCCCAGACCTAGCCCCAGTAGGATCATCACCACCCCCTAGACTCCCCGCACCCTTCATTCCCCTGGCCTCCATCACAATTTTATCGTTGATTCCAAATTTGCACTCGGGCATTCCGGACAAATATGACTTCATGACAACCTGTGAACAAGAAGAAAAGAATAGAATTCAATTCAATAGGAAAGTAAAATTGAAATTCAGTTGGAATTAGCTCTTTAGAAGAATTTCAATGCATAATTTACCTTTCCTGCGACGTGTGCACTCAATACCTGTCCTTGCGGACTCATCAAGAGATTAACGTACTCGAGAACATCCAGGAAGAGCTCGTTACGACGATATTTAATCCCTTCCCTACGCCAACCAATTTGTCCAGTGACTTGAGATGTTATTTGGGCCTGTTCCTCTTTAGTCGCTGATTTCACTCCTTGTTGAGTGATAAATGTCTTCAGGACTCCAGTGTCGCAATTCTGGGGATATCCAAAGTCCAGGATTTCTACAAAAAGGATAAACAATTAATAATTGTTCATAATAATCCGTAGAACAGCAAATAATATCAATTTCCATAAGATAAAATAGTAAATTAATTTTTATAAATCTCCAAAATTTTGGATTATCTCGATAATCACTGGATTTATGAGACAATGTGAGAAATTCTTTTTTACAGTAAATTTCATCAGCTACAAAAAAGATTTCTCAACATTTTCTCGTCAAATGACTCATTAACGAAATAAATAATTATCTTGAGTGCACTTACCGTCCAGTAATTCATAGATCAGCACAAAATTGTTCTTGATGTTCTCTTCGGAAATTTTTCCAAAGTAGGACTGCATAACATCATTGATCTTGAGCAAGAACTCGAAGACCATGGCAGCATTGACATTCTGCTTGGTGACAGCTGCCAGCCATATATTAGCCCGTTTAATGTGGAAGAACGAGGTTCGAGCGATATTGGTCACTGGCGAGCGCACTTGTTGTCTCGCGTGAATGACATTCACTCGAAATGCATCCACAGCATTTCTACCTATGTCATCTCGGTAGACGCGAGAGATCAGCACCTCACCCTTGTGATTGTACACGAAGAGGCCTCCGATCATCTTGACAGAATGATTTAGCCTTCTGCTATTCTAAAACTGCACATCTACTCTAGAGCTTAGCCGTAAATCTTCCATTAATCGCGATGGGGAGAAAAAAAAATTTTGCTCATTCAATCGCGAATATCTCTGTACCAAATGATACGATTTCGAGAAATAAAGGCTCATTTTGAAGATTAAAAAAATATCTTGAAAATGAAATTAAAATTGAGAGATTTCACTCAGCCATTCTCGAGATATCGATAATCGAACGTGGTAATCGGCAATTGTCATTAATGGAGCAGTGAAAAAATTGAAGACGTGTTTTTTTGGGATTGTCAGGTAATTACGGTCCAGGGGTGGGTTAAAATCAGTTCACGAGTGACGTTTACAATCACTACAGCTGTCCACGACTGACAGAAAATGTCGACTTGGGAGGAAAAAAAAAAATTGAAGCAAAATAACAGATGTAAAAAACGAAAAATACTAATTGTCCAGCTTCAATCGTGAATATCTCCTGATCAACTGGTGAAATTCGAGTTGATGAAAGTTAATTTTGAAGGTTGAAAGAATATCTTCCAAATAATCCCAAATTGGAACAATTTCACTCTGGCATTCTCGAATTGTCGAAGCAACAAGACATTAATCTGCCAATATTTCTCATGAGATTTTCAACATTCCTAAATAAATTGTAACGAGAATGTTTTTGTGACTCCGAGATGATTGGGGTTCATCAGGTCGTGATAACGCCCCATTTCACGAATGACATTTCAAAGCCACTCCACAAAAGCCCTCTTATCGATCCACCACTCACAATTTCCCACAGTTCGACCGTTGAAATTCCCTCAATTAGCGATCAATAACTGATAAAATCACGAATAACGAGGGATAATGAGGAACTGCGGTACTTACGCATCTCACAGCTCCGAAATCTAATCAGAAGACGTGTTGTGAACCCGAAAACTGCCTACCGGTGACCAAAATGTTCGAGGGGAAAACGGTAATTGCCCCAGCTATGGACTACCACCCACTTCCGGTACTACTCGAGTCGAAAAGATGAAAATAATAAATATATTCGCATCAAATCAATATTTTCAGCCTTCAATGAACCTCCTCAGAGGAAAAGAAAAGTAATTAAATTTTTTCATTAATTAAATTCACTTCTGGAAGAAAGTGAGGCGCAATTTGAGATGAGAGGAAGTGAAGAAATGAACGGAGACGACTCATTGGTCAACAAAAAATATCTCCCGTCTGTCATTGGCTGAACTCCTGGCTCGTTTGGAGACGCCTATCACTCGGCTAGATAAATCGGAGTGCTAAATACACCGACAATATTCCATATTTCATTCATGTCCTGAGTAATTAGTAATTGTTATAATTTCCCTTGTGCGTTGAATACAAGTGATCCTTCATCATGCCTCGAATTATGATAAAAGGGGGGGTTTGGAGGAACACCGAGGTATGTTTTGATTTCAATATCAATTAGCATAACCTAAAATACAAGCTTTTACTGAGAATAATCAATTTGCAATGTCAAATTGAAACTGACAATGAAAATTTGCCAGTTTTGTCTCATTAAAATTGATTAATTCTCCGAGAATGCCAAAGATATCTGCTCCGATTTCACCTTTTGTTTGTTTAAATAATTTATATTACATCAAAAAAAAAATTCAGTTGATTCTTCGTTAATCAAGTACAAGCTAATTAAGCTAATTAATTAAGCTAGTTAAATTAATCCAGTTCAGTCAAATCGAGGAAAACCCATTTTAGCTTTTAGAGACTGAATTCCTGAAAATTGGGCTCTAGTCCCTGGAAGTTAACCCTTTTACCCTCTGCACCCAATTAATTAAACTCCTCTCACCCCCTCAGGATGAGATTCTCAAGGCCGCGGTAATGAAATACGGCAAGAACCAGTGGAGTAGAATAGCTTCCCTGCTCCACCGCAAGTCCGCTAAGCAATGCAAAGCCCGTTGGTTCGAGTGGCTGGATCCCAGCATAAAAAAAACCGAGTGGAGTCGCGAGGAGGACGAGAAGCTCCTCCACCTGGCGAAGCTGATGCCAACCCAGTGGCGAACAATAGCCCCCATAATCGGTCGAACAGCAGCCCAATGTCTGGAGCGTTATGAATGTCTCCTGGATCAGGCCCAGAAAAAAGAGGAAGGAGAGGACGGCTCGGACGACCCGAGGAAACTGAAGCCAGGTGAGATTGACCCCAACCCAGAGACGAAGCCTGCACGTCCAGACCCCAAGGACATGGACGAGGATGAGCTGGAGATGCTGTCAGAGGCGCGTGCCAGGCTTGCTAATACTCAGGGTAAAAAAGCGAAGCGAAAGGCGAGAGAGAAGCAGCTGGAGGAAGCCCGAAGACTGGCTGCCCTCCAGAAGAGAAGGGAACTGAGAGCTGCTGGGATCTCTGTCAATCAGAAGAACAAGCGGAAACGAGGAGTTAACTATAACACGGAAATTCCATTCGAGAAACGTCCGGCCATTGGATTCTACGACACCAGTACTGAGCACATTGATCCTCTGGCCGCGGACTTCTCGAGGATGAGGCAGCAGCACCTGGACGGGGAGCTCAGGGCTGACAAGGAGGAGCAGGACCGAAAGAAGGACAAGCAGAAGCTCAAGCAGAGAAAGGAGAACGACATACCCATGGGAATGTTGAACAACGAAGAGCCAGTAAAGAAGAGAACCAAACTGGTATTGCCGGAGCCCCAGATTTCTGATCAAGAGCTACAGCAGGTCGTCAAATTGGGTACGTCAAAATCCCAGCCAATTAATTTTTTTCTAATCCCCCTCAGGACTATTTATTTTCAACAACGAATCGTTTCTTTCAGGTCGTGCCTCCGAGGTAGCTCGCGAAGTAGCCACCGAGAGTGGAATAACCATCTCGGACAGTCTTCTCGCGGACTACTCGCTCACCCCAAGTGCAGCAGTGACTCCCCGTACCCCCGCAGTGACTGATCGAGTCCTCCAGGAGGCCCAAAATGTCATGGCACTGACGCACGTCGACACTCCCCTGAAAGGCGGCCTCAACACTCCTCTTCATAACGTCGACTTCAGCAGCGTTGTCCCCTCGTCCACTGCCATCGCCACCCCTAACACAGTCCTTGCGACTCCCTTCAGGTCCACAAGAAGTGACGGGACCCCCTTGAACTCTGGTTTCAATACGCCAGCCTCCGCGAGAACACAGAACGGACTCCTAGCCCCAACTCCAGTCAGAGACAAGCTAAACATCAATCCAGACGCAGGTCTCGATGGCTCCGAGACTCCAGCCCTCCAGAAGCAGACAAAAGAGCAATTGAAATTGGGTCTGAGTTCCCTGCCAGCACCAAAGAACGATTTCCAGATTGTTATCCCTGAGAATGAGTCCCAGGAGGATGCCTCCAATAATCAGATGGACCTTGGAGTCGAGGACCAGGCAGACGTTGACGCCAGAAAGCAGCAGGAACTACTAGAGCAGCGCGCAAGGGAAATTGCGAAGAGATCTCAGGTGATTCAGAGGGGCCTCCCCAGACCCACAGAAGTCAACCTGAATATCCTCAGACCTGTTGACGTCAATTTGAAGAACTTGAAGCCAGCTAAAGACTCCGGATTAACTGATCAGCAGATAGCTGAGGAGCTCATCAAGCGAGAGATGCTGACTATGATGCAGTACGATGCTGTCCAGAATCCCACGATAACCAATTCCAAGCGTGGGAATGCTCTCATTTCCTTAGCACAAAATTACCTAGATCAACATCCCTACGAGGATTTTGAGAAAGACGATCTCGAGGGGGCTAGGAGCCTCATCTCCGACGAGATGGAGGTCGTGAAGAAGGGAATGGGACATGGGGAGTTGAGTCTGGAGACGTATACCACAGTCTGGGAGGAGTGTTCCTCGCAGATTTTGTTTCTGGAGGGACAGAAGAAGTTTACCAGGGCAAATGTCGCCTCGAAGAAGGAGAAAATCGAGGCGGCTGAGAGGATTTTGGAGGAGAACCGGGGACACATGACTGGAGCAGCTAAACACGCTGCAAAGAAGGAGAAGAAGCTCAAGATTATGACCGGGGGCTATCAAACGAGGGATCAGGTCCTCACGAAACAGCTGCACGATACCTATGAGCAAATTGAGCAGGAACAATTGCAGCTGTCGACTTTCAAGTTCCTTGAGAAACAGGAGACAGTGGCACTCGAGAGGAGGCAGCATGCACTCACTGAGGATGTGAACAGGCAGATCGAGCGGGAGAGGAGTCTCCAGCAGAGGTATGCAGAGCTTATGGAGCACCTGCAGCTGACGAGGGTCAGCAGCGATTAATTTGTTGTGTAATTTATCCAATTATTTGATTTGATTGTAATGGGAGGCGGCGTTTTTTTTATTGTGAAGGATGACAAATATAAAAGTTCAAGATTATTGACTGATTATTCAAGCATATTCCTTCCTCAAGGTGTCAGTTGAGGTTAATAAGCCGAAAGGAGATGCCAACATATTTGAGAGCTCAAGCTCTATGTATCCCTCAGAGGAACCAAATAAAAAATACGTAGCGTGTAAGCACTCAGTAATTGTGTAATTTGTGGAGTTATTGTATGACGTCCTTATCCAGAAGTGTCAATTGAATTAAATGAATGTCTTCGCTGGAGTATCTCGGATGTTGTTCCTTTGGAGATATATATTTCATGTGGAATTTCTTTTTTAAATTTGTCACAAAGCTCTTCCAGACGGGTATTTGTCCAGGTGTATCGCGTTCTTCTTGCGAGAAAAGGGCGTAAGTATTTGGGCTGCCTCGGCAGAGATGCTCCAGGGTTTTTAGCAACGGGTGGATTGACTAAAATTAAAAAAAAAATCTTCAAATCCTCCAACTAAAGTACGTTAACCGTTCCTCATCCATTTAACGCAATTCACTTGTAATAAAACCTCTCACTTTCTCGTAATAAACACAATCAGCTAAAACAACGATATCAGGAGCAAAATCCAACTCCAGATCCTTCCCCCAATCGAGGACTTGAGCTCTAGCAGTTCCCGAGTCTCTCCACTTATCCTCATTCATCGATATATTTTTCTGGAGTATTGGCATTGTACTCTCGAGGTCTGTCATTACCACGTGAGCCCTGTAATTTCATGGGAAATTACGATTTCATTAAATTCTTGAAGGAAAATTAATTCGAAGACTGACCCTAAGCAAGCTGCAGTCATCCCCACACAACCAGTTCCAGCCCCCAGCTCCAGGACCTTCTTTCCCTTCAGAAAACCATCTCCAGGGGCCTCATCATAACATCGGTGATCTAGGTATTTAGCCAGAACCAATGCCGCGTCCCAAACTACACAGCTGACATCTCCAACCTGTTGTTGATAGAGTGTCAGACTCTTTCCTCCAGTTTCAATGTCAAAAATACGAGTAAATATATTACTCTCCATTCCCGGTTGGTTAACACTGGTAGAAGACTATCCTCAACGATATGAAGTGCGAGATTTCCATGAGGAATTTCCTTTTTGCGGGGAATTCGAAACGAAGTGCCCTAGAGGAATTTTTGATCGAAATGTCTCTAGAAAATTCCCCAGAAAATTGGATGAAAAACGGCATTTAACACCGTTTCTGATAATGTCCGTACCATTGTGGTAAAAAATTTAATTTTCATTACGAAAAATTGTTCAATTATTCCGGTGAGGAGATAATTGGGTCTGAAGAGGGATCAATTTCATTTTTAGTGATTTTTGGAATTTTTTATTTTTTCACCTCGCGCGCCCACAGTTTTCAGCGATTTTCGGCACGCTGATCACATTTTCGGCGATATCTCAAAAACTATTGGTCCTATCGCCCTCGGGTTGGTCTCATTCGAAAGCTGAGCTCATTTCCCATCGATATAGGGTATGAAAAATTTTTTTAAATGATTTTTTCACCCCTTTTTTGTCAATTTTTTTAATTTCAGAAAAACTAAAAAAAAGGTTCGAAAAATCAGTTTCAAAATTTTTAAATACCCTATATCGATAGGAAATGAGCTCAGCTTTCAAATGGGACCATTCCCGAGTCGATAGGACCAATAGTTTTTGAGATATCGTCAAAAGAGTGCGATTTTTTGTAAAAATCGTAAAAATGGAAAGGGGGGGGCCTTTGATATTTTGGCATTTCGGCCTGTCGGGCCAGGCAGCCGTCTGGCTGTCCAGTTGGTCGACTGGAGATGCCCGAATCCTGGATTTTTGGAGGAAAGTGAGCCCAGTGGCCCTTTTTGGCCATTTTTCGGCCCTTTTTGGCCCTTTTTTGGTCCTTTTTTGGCTTTTTTTGGGTTTTTTCAATTTTTCAGCACGTTATCGTCGTTTTTTCGGGATTTTGAAGGCTGAGGGGGTTCTAGGGGTTTCTACTTTCGTTTTTGGGGCCTTTTGGCATCACTTC